>JANHGO010001787.1:0-81097 GCA_024606505.1 Aquila spilogaster
AAAACTGGTTCTTTGGTTTTGTCACAGGGAGCCACCAGATCATCCAGCTTCTTCACTGCCATTGTGGAATGATCTACCCAAATAGTTCCAACTATTTGGACACCACCCACTAGATCAGATTGCCTAAGGTGCCATCCAACCTGGCCTTGATCACTTTAAGGAATGGAACGTCCACAGCTTCTCTGGGCAGCCTGTTCCAGTGTCTCAAACCCTCTATTAGTTCAAAACTGTTACCCTTTGTCTTATCACTCCTGATAAAGAGTCCTTCCCCAGCTTTTCTGTAAGCTCCCTTTAGGTACTGGATGGCTGCTGTAAGGTCTTCCTGGAGCCATCTGTTCTCCAGGCAAGAAAATAAAGAACTCTCAGCCTGTCTTCATAGGAGACGTGCTCCAGCTCACTGATCATCCTTGTGGCCTTCCTCTGGATTTGCTCTAACAAGTGCTTTATTGTGCTGGGAGTCCCTGAATTGAGTGCAGTACTCCAGGTGGAGTAAACAGTATTGAAGTCATTTGTTTAATTGGTTCCCAGCATATGGACTTGTTCATGACCCTGTAAACTATATAAACTAATCCTATAAATTTTTCTGTGGAAAATAAACTTTTGTTTTCTGCTTTTCTTCTCCTTGGACAGTGGCTTTTAGCACTGAGGAGGTTTCAGTTAGAATAAGATGTCCAGCTTTGCAGGTTATGTTCAAAAAAGAGAAATGTAAATGTATGAAGGAGACCTTGTGGAGAGAAATATTACCAAGACAGCTCCCATGGTTCATTTTTGTCTTGTAGATAGTTCTCTTGCTTTTTTTCTTTTTTCTTTTTTTTCTTTTTCCATTATATCCTTTAAAAATAAATCCTATCTATCCTAAGACAAGTTTCAAAACGAGTAAGTAAGCTTCTTCCAGAAACTACTGTTGCCTTCCCCTCCTTGTAACTCTACCACCAGTGGAGAGGAGGCAATAAAACCATAATGCACAACAAACTGTTTCAGTTTTTGAGACGTAGCTGCCTGCAGTTACAGTGTATCAGATAAAGATAGCTTTTTATGTGTTTTCCTTCTGTCTTGGTTCTGCCTTTAAGTCACAAGGTTTATACCATAATTCTTGAAAGTAAGTACCCTAATGTGCTCAATCACAGTTTGGAATAACTGAGTGTTCTGGAAATCGGCATTTATTTTTCAGCTTCTACCTGTGTCTTTGGAAGCCAAAGCTGGGATGAATGTCTACAAAAAAATGCAGGATTAAAAGTTTTCTTGCTCGAAATTGTAAATTATTAACAAAGCCATGCTTTTTTTTTTTTTGTTAGCATTTTTTTATTACAGTATTACAAGAATGTAACTAATGCTGTTTTCATTGCTACTGCAGGAGATGAACTCAACAAGATGAAGCCTAATAGAGGAAGGACCTGTGCTGGGGAAAGAGACTATGTGTACACACTCAATGCTGGAAATCAACATTTTGTGCTTACAGTGCCTCTCAAATTTCCTGTGCAAGAGAATATTAGTCATTTGCATGGACGTCTAATGCTTCTGCACAATCTGCCATGTTTTATAGAAAATGGTAAGAACTGTTTTTTTTTGAAATTCGTGTCATATATCAACATCCATAAATGTTTTACAACATACAACAAGTACCAAAAAAATAGTTCTGTTTTTTTTTTTTTTTTAATTAAAAACAAGAACAGCAAAACATTTATGAATATAGCTGTCAGTACAAGCAAGTATGGTGCCCAAATGAAAGGTTTTCAGAAAAAAACTTTTTGTATGTTTCCTGCTTGATTAGTGATACTTCCACTTACATGGTTTTATTGATGGAATGTTCTCTTCTTGTTACAATAGACTTGAAGCAATCTCTTAATAAGTTCATAGAAGATGAAACTATAAAAGGTTATGATAGAGAAGCTGAAATGGCTCTGGAAGCAGTGAAATCAGGAGAAGTAGACATAAACCAGCTGGCAGATACTTGGGCTAAAGCTTATAAAGAGGTAAGATTAAGGCTGAAAATTAATGGTCAGAACTTGTTTTGTGAGTGTATATGCGTGTATACACAAGTAATCACTTTTGTGAAGGTGCAAAATTACATTGAAATTCATTTTTACTTATCAATTCTTGTAAGTTTTCCCTTTTATTCTGAAGTGATCATGCGAGTTCTTAATCAGGTTTTTCCTGAATTTCTGTCATTACTGGCAGAAATTTAGTAGAGTTATAAAATACAAAATATAAAGGTAAAACAGGTAGTTTTATAGTCAAACAGAAGTAGATGTATGGGTGCATTAGAATAATTCAGAAGATAATAAATTGCAAAAATATAAATGAGGACTCCAAAAGAGGAGGTATATAGTTTTCAGCTCGTTTTCTGAGTTCATGTGTGTATTGTACATTACTTAGTTATTTGTTTTGTGGATAAATGTCAAAAAAGAGGAATGCACAGGAATGAGAGGAGTTCTAGTGGAGAGAAAAAAGAATGACAGAAACTATTGTGGAAAAGTTTGAGGGCTTGTGAAAAATACTGGAACATATGTCTGTTACAAAGAAAATGGGGGAAAAAAAAAGTCTCCCTTAATGAACATCAACAAAAAGAAATTAGCTGAACCTTTAAGAAGGATTTTTTTTTTATTGGGGTAGCATGGGAGTGTGATGAAACGAAGAGTTTACCCTCTTCTTCTTTGCAGGTTACAATGAATAGGCAGACTATTTAAAACTTTGTCTCAATGCAGGGATTAGGATTATATTGCCTTTTGACATTCCTTAACCTATTATTCAATTTATCAGCTACATTTATCAGCTGAAACTGGTATATAAGGATATACAGAGTGTTTTAGTACAAAAGAGCTGGCTGAACTGACATCTTTGGGTCATTCTTTGTTCAATAAAAATTGCTTTTCTGAAGTCATTGTTGATCACATTCTAATGATATCAACAACTGATTCTCCTTTCTAGTAAAATATTTTTCTTTGCTTAGCTGATGAATCTGAAATTCATCAAATGATGACATTGTTCAGATACTGTTTTAAGGTACTATAAAAAAATTATGCTAAATTTTCTTCTTTGCAATCTGTTGGTGGCTGAAAATTGATAATTTCTCACTGTAATCAAAATGCTTCTACTGCTAGATGCTTTCAAAAAGAAGGTTTATGGGAAGAGATAAAATAATAATAGCTAAATCAGAGTACAGACATCAAATTAGGAAAGAGATAGTTAATGTCTGTTGAAGGATGTTCATCAGAATGAATGTCCAGTTGGTTTTGCAACACCATTGTAAGAGATCTTTATTTTAAATCATTTGGAACCCTTAAGGACTTATCTTTTATAATTTTTAGACAACATTAGAGTATGCAAAACCTGAAGAAAACAGCTGGGATGAAGATTTTGCAGATGTTTATCATGATCTGATACATTCTCCAGCTTCTGAGACACTGTTAAACCTGGAACACAATTATTTTGTTAGCATCTCAGAATTAATAAGTGAAAGAGATGTGGAATTGAAAAAACTACAGGAAAGGTATTCTTTTTATTTTATTTTATTGTTATACTAAATACAGGCGCACACCATCAGTTTTATATTTCTATCCTTAAGGATGTAGTAAATACTTAGCCTTTATTATTAGGGTCAGCTATCTTGCATTCTGCGTGGTCACTGAGAATTATAAAAGGTCATCTGAGTAATATAAGGTTTGATGGTCTTGATTTTGATTTGTTCTATAAATAAGTATTTAGGATATCTAGTAAACAAAGTATAAGTACATTCCGTGTTTTGCCTTTATTGTAATTTAAATGACAAATTGAAAGTTCCACAAGATGAAAGGAGGAACAGAACTGAATCAACTTCAATTCAGAAACTCTAGGAGGTAGTTAAATCTGTGTGCAATCCCGGGTTCCCTAAGCTTGAAAAGTTGCAGATGCCTGCTTTGCCCACACGGGGGAGAACATGCACTGCGGGATTTTATAGATACTGCGAACAAATGCTGACAATGCTTGTGAAATACCAAAACATTCGAAACAGGTATGTTTTAGCATTGTATGCAACACTATTCTTGTTCTTACACTTCTTTTATATGATGTATACCTATTTATGTATCTTATTTGTTTATTTCTAACGTACCTCCTGACCAAATCTTACATATCTCTAATTTGGGGATGAAAGTCTCCAGTAATGTGTGACGTATTTATTTATTTAGCAGATTGTTAACTCTTCTTGACTGTTTATATAGAAGAGAGAGCACTTAGTATTAATAGCAGTAATTGCGCACAGCTCTAGTATGAGTGGAGGTAGTGTTCTGTTTACACAGGAGGTGGCTTGGAATTCATGACCCTCAACTTGAATTTGCTATAGTAAATCTATTTATTTCTGAAGGCTTAGATGAATACAAAAGATAAAGTGAAGCCAAGAACTTTGGAAGATGGAGGAGAGATGAGGTATTTGGATGAACTGATAATAGCAGGGCTGTTCATTAGCTCCAGTGCCCATTTTTGAAGACAGCATGAGCTAGAAACTTGTCTTGCTATTAAAAATAAGTGTGTTTAGCCTACTTCCTGGTGGTTACATGTTTGCATCATTTGTGTTTGGAAGGGAACAAAGCAAAAAGGGTTGAGAAATTTTATTTCAAAATAATAGTTATGTCTGGATTATAGTATCTAGCTGGGAAATGTTACATCATTTTTAATTGCAAAAAAAAAACACTAAACGGGACTTGCTTTTTAAAAATGTAGTAGCTACTTTAAATTGAAAATATGCATGGTCCTAACCTAGAGTTTGAGATAACTAGTTTTTTAACTGCTTTCATTAAAAGGAAAATTTTCTTTGGATTTTGGGGCTGAGCATTTAGGTGTTTGGGGATTTTGTTTGTTTGTTTGTTTTTCTGAGTATTTTTTATGTCCAGTGACTTTTCCATTATTTTTGGTTAAAATAGTTAACTCAAAAGAGTTAACTAAATAGAGAACTTCCCCCCTAACATTGGTAGAATTAAGTGTCTGACTACAAAATAGCTGCTATAAAATGCAGTTCATTTACTGAACTGTAATACAGTCCTCACTGGATTCCTCGAACATGGATTATGTTTGTCTTCTAGATCCTTTGCCAATCTACTGAGACTTGTTGATTTTTCTCTGTCCTGGCAGAACAGCAGACAAGTAGCACTCTAATTGAATTTCAGCAAAGACAGTTTAGACCACGTATAAGTAAAAACCTTTCTAATGATAAGGATAGTAAAGTGATCCAGATATTAGAGTGTATAGAGGAACTGACATATGTGCAGGCAAACCTGAAATATGTGGATTCTGATTCCAAAAAGAGCAGGTAGTTAAAGTACTGCATAATACATCTTTCAGCTATGTTGAGTTTTCTGTAGAGTCATAGAATGGTTTGGGTTGGAAGTGACCTTGAATATCATCTAGTTCCACCCCCCTACAATGACCAGGGACACCTTCCACTAGATTGGACTGATTAAAGTCCCATCCAGCCTGTCCTTGAACACCATAGTGGGGACTTCCACAGCTTCTCTGAGTAGACTGTTCCAGAACCTCACCATTCTCATAGTAAAGAATTTAATCCTTAAATCTCAATCTACACTTTAAAAGCTTTACCTCTTGTTCTGTCACTATACTCCCTGTTCAAGAGTCTTTCTCCAATTTTCTTGTAGATCCCTTTAAGTACTAGCAGACCCCTATAAGGTTTCCATAGAGCCATCTCTTCTCCAGGCTGAAAAACCCCAGCTCTCACAGTCTCCTTTAAGAAGGAGAGGTGCTCCAGCACTCTGATCATTTTTGTGTTCTAACAGGTCTATGTCTTCCTCATGCTGCAGGCCCCAGAGCTAAATGCAGTACTGCAGGTGGGATCTAATGAGAGCAGAATAGATGGGGACAGTCACCTCCCTTGACCTACTAGCTATGCTTCTTTTGTTGTAGCCCAGGATACGATTGGCTCTCTTGGCTGGAAGTGCACAATACCAGCTTATTTTTATTTCCACCAATACCCTCAAGTCCTTCTCCACAGGGCTGCTCTCAATGCAGTCACTCGTTGCTCAGCCTTTATGTTTGGGTTTGCCCTGACACAAATGGATGACCTTGGGCCTGGGATGAGCATTGATCACCTGACTGATGGAACTGATCAGTGACAGTATCAACAACAGTGGGTGTTCCTATGCTAGTTTGTTGAAAATGTTACTTGTTACAAATCTGCATTTGCTTCCCTTTCAGACAAGGAGCAGAAATGGATAAGGTGATGCAGGAACTAGGGAAATCTCTAACAGACCAAGATGTGAATTCATTAGCAGCTCGGCATTTTGAATCTCAGCAGGTAAGCTAAGTTCAGCAAATTACAAAACATCGTGTATATAATTGTCTTAAACAGAGAACTCAAAACACTCAGATTACTGTCTTCTTGTTAGGATTTGGAGAACAAATGGACCAATGAATTAAAACAGTCTACTGCTATCCAGAAGCAAGAATATCAGGAATGGGTGATAAAACTTCATCAGGACCTAAAGAATCCCAACAACAGCTCGATCAGGTATTTAATTCCCCTGTGAAGCTTACTGCTGTCTATATTAGTTCAAAAGACATTGTTTTTTATAACATTTCTTTCAGAGTAGCCATTTAAACAAGATAATACAAGAGAATCAAAGGCAAATAAACCATGATAATTAGATATACATGTGCAATATTTTGCAATCTTTCTGTACAATAAAATGCTCTAATACACTACACTGCTGCCTAAGCAGGAGTTTCCTCCTGTTTTTCCATGTTTATTGTGTCTCTGTTTAACACTATTTTACAATGCTTTCTGTTAATGCTTAGTGATATTACACAGAATAATTGTAGTTTAATAAGTGATAGCATTATCACAAATTTTTTATTGATAAGCCTCTGTAAGGTTTTATGCAGACATCACAGAAGACCAAAAAATTTAGAATTTTTCAGTCTGACCACTTATAGTGAGTGTTGAATGAAAAATATTTTCATTGAGGAAATAGTAAGGAAATGAGAATTTGTAACTTGGGGAGATCCTTATTCTGTATCTTTAGTATCCACTGCCTTTGTTACTATTTTTAAAATCCAAGGAGTAAAACACAATGCTTTTTCATGTCTCATATTAGTAGAAGAGCCTGAGCAGGTAGTTTAGGTGGATGTAGTAAGGATTTATGGGGAAAGTGAAACCTTTGAACCAAGTGGATGCCTGTGATAAGATGAAAATGCAATGGAAAGTGATGAAATACAAGGTACTTTGTCACTTCCTCCTAGGTGTTTCCTTTCAGGATAAGAAAGCAGAGTGTATGGAACATGAAGGAAGAGAAATGAGGGGAAATATGTTGGAAGACACTATATGTATGTTTAGATTTCTCAATACTTTCCTCAGGAATGTTTGGAAGTCTTTTGCAGTTTTCGGGTTAGTTGCAGAGTATGTTCCTAGGACTGCACACCTCCCAGTCAAGGTGACTTCTTTCTAAGCTGGTGACTAGGTAAAAACATCACTGTAATAGTGCCAGTCTGCTCAAACTAAGCCGAGTCCTTAAATATTTTTCCATAGAGTTTCAGCTTTATTGAGTATTTCTATGAGGCTTCAAAGACAGTAAAATTACAAAGGCTATTCGTACTTGTTATTGTGAATCACGTTCTCTGAAAGATGTGGCCAAGCTGAAGTTACATAGAACTGAAAACCAGAAGAAATGAGCAGCCACAGGTCCAGAGGCAAGTAACTCAGAAAAACAGAGATTGGTCTTCATAGTTTTGTACTCTCAATATCAGACATTTCCATTCACCTTAACAGATGTGAAGTGTATGTCAAGTGTTTTAATGGAAAGTGTGGTCACTCAGACTGTGTTGAGTTCTGAGAACTATAAGTCCCTAATGTGGAAGTAATGCATAGGATGTCTATAATAGAGCAACTAGAAGCTTGAAGATAGAAAGATAGTTGCTTATGTATGCATATACATAGGTCTTTCCAAAAGTAATATCTCCTACTTATTTCCATGGGAACAACACTCACAAGAAGTTCTATTTGATATAGCAAATTCTCACCTGCAAAAAAAACCTGTTTTTCAACAGTCACCACCATTAGCTATGCATTTTCGCCACTGATGAGCAAGAGCACGCATGCCACTCTTGTAGAAATCTGAACCAGTGGAGGTCACTCACTGCTGCTGTCACCACTGTTGAAACACAATGCTCACTGCTTCACTGTGCTAATGTCCAGTGCTTAGTCTCCATAAACATTCAGTAAGCATCGATGAATGTCAGTAAGCACAGTTTTTTCCACATGGAGGAATTCAGTGGCATGCTTCGTACACACTTCCATGTCAGACACCATTTTGTCAGACTGTCTCTCTGCAGCCATCTGTTGCATCGCAACAAAATTGAACAGAATATTGGTGGGAAGATTCAATCTCTACTGCCGTACCACCTTGTTCTACTCTGTTCCTCCCTTTTATTCCCTATTCTTGTCGTTATGTTGTAACTAGATGTTGAGATTTTTTTTATTGTTCAGTCCCAAAATACTTTGCAAAGAAGCCTCATAATATAAATCTAATAGTGAAGTTTTCTCTTCCTGATACACAGATGAAGTATTGCAGCATGACAAAAAGGCAAAACCTTGGATATATAGAGTTCATTCAGATAGGTTTAGTCTCTTGATTTCCACAGACGATCTGAGAAAAATTTTTGTAGCATTTACGAAATATTGTTGGTGTTGAACAAAAGCTAGGATAAACTTTTCAGTAGGTTTCTTATTGTTTTAGCGATGAAATTAAGGTTCAGCCCAGTCAATTGAGAGAATCTGTAGAAGGAAATGGAAGAATTTATGAAGAGCAAAGACTTTTAGAAGAAAGTTTTACTATTCACTTGGGTAAGTAAAATAAACTGACAGCAAAGCCAAAACATAATAACAGATGCTAGTAAATTATACATCTGTGTCTTATTTACAGTATTTAACTGTCAATGTATTTATTGGATACAGATTGGGATTGTTTTATATTTGTTGTTTACATATGTAAGAGAAGTACAGTACATCATAAACTATATTAAATAGTGTCTAACTGTCTGAAAAATGCTTAATGGAAAACATTCTAAAAGCAAATTTTTACCCACTGTGCTGGGGTGACTAGTATAGAAAAGTATGGTAACATCAAAACACACAGCAACTAAAAAACAAAAATGTGAGTGTTGATTCCTAGAATAATAGTTGCTTGATTTTTTTAGTTATTTTTATTTTACTAATGTTTATGCATTAAAAATTTTTAAGCTGTTTATTTTAATTGCTTTCAAATAGTTCTCATTTCTAGCTTTATCGTAGGGAACAAGTCTGATTTCAGGTATAGATATGCCTTTTCTGTAACAATATGTGAAAATATTGCATTTTTACTCTTATTTTTTAAATTGCTGATATGCATATAAAACTATGTATTTGGTTAAGAACTTACTTTGTGTATTATTGATTATATTTCCCTTATGGGTCTTTCTGACAAAACTTAGGGGAAAATTTTGGTTCCTTGCATTTTAATAACAATCCTGAGTTTCATCCTTTTACTGTTTATATTAAAATCATTTATTTTCCATGCAGGAGCTCAGTTGAAGACCATGCATAATTTGAGATTACTGAGAGCCGACATGCTGGATTTCTGTAAACATAAACGTAATCATCGAAATGGAGTAAAGCTTCACAGACTTCAAACTGCAATGTCTCTCTATTCAACTTCTCTTTGTGGCCTGGTTTTATTGGTCGATAACCGTATCAGTTCTTACAGTGGCATCAAAAGAGGTGAGTGCTCTAATGGAGTACAACATGCCATTAAAAGCCAGTGTCACTCTTAAAAGAGTTGCTGTCTTCTCTCACTGGAAGTGCAGTAAAACTAATTAATGCTTATTAGTAAAACCTAATGTTTTGTGTGTGATATTACAAAAGAGTAACAAATGCAAAAATGGAGGACAGAGTTGTGCTAAGTAGCTTGAACTCTGATATGCTGTTAACTCTTTCATCCCTGTCCTAGGTTTTACTTTAAAGTAAGGAGGTTGTTAGTATAGAATCATTAATTTTGATTTGCCTGCTGTAGACTGGCTAATTATCAGTAGGGTCTTCTAAATCTCTTTTGTTGGCTTATGATATCAAAACGTATTTGCAAATACAACAATTAAATAGTTCTGAAACTGTTAAGTCAATGTGTTAAAATGCCATATGTTTAAAATATTTGCAGTACCATAAATTCCATTAAAAAGGAACAATAGGAGTATTATTTGCCTGCTCTTGGAAAGCTTGATTAATAGCCATTTTAAGTGCACTACTAACAGTTCTCTATGATGCAAATGAAAATGAAGCAAATGAATGAAACACTTGTTTGTTCTTGTTACAGTTTTGGTTGCACAAGCATTCTGTGAACCACATAATAGACTTTCCCATGTTCTTGAAGTTTCATACCAAAAAGTTTACATTTGAAATGTTTTTTTAGATGTTGCCAGTATTGTCATTTTTCTAGCATGTCTGTTCTTGAGAAAAGGGAGGAAAAAAGTAGGCTTTCATACACTGAATACATCATGGAATTTAAAAGAAGGGAGATTTCCAAATCGCTTAATTCTCATAGTATTATTTCACGCTTGCACTTGTTTTCAGTTAGGTTTTTTTTTTAATTGTTATTATTACTGCTTACTATTTAAATTACTAACAAATTACAAAAAATTGTTTTTGCCATAAATCTTAGGGGATCAAGAGAATATTGACATTTAAATAATACCACTGAACACAAAATTAGATACCGCAGCCTTAGCAGAGCAGAAAGCAGAAGGAAAGTAAGGGACTACCAGGCAATCTATAAAATACAATGCTCAGTAAGTTTTGACTTCTTTTAGATCTGATATAACTTTGGCAAACTTAACTCTGAGCAATTTCCGTAGCGGTTGCACCACCATTCTTTTTAAAAATGTTGCAGAAATGAATGTCTCGTGTCTCTGTTCCTCTAATCTAGTCAAATATATTGCTTTAAATCAATAATAAACATCTGGTTGTACTAAGACCTCAAACAACTTGAGGTAGCAACTGATGTTTGGGTACATTTCTTCATATGCTCTGTGTGGTGAGAGTGGTGGCTTCTGATTGAAGGTCAGTAATAAATACATTTGAGAATAAACTTTCCTTTTAAACTATTAGATCTATTTGTTACAAGAGCACTACTCAGAAAACATTCTCCTTACTAAAAGGCCTTTTAAGACATAAATATGCTAGGAGGTTTGAAGGTTCATAACATTGGCTAAAATGCCATGTAGAAAACCTTTAAATAGTACACTGATGCTGTTGTTTAAATGCAGAGCTAATTGTATGTGTACTTTAATTTTCTGGGTTATAAAAGTGTAGAAGTGGTTTTCTGCTTCTATTTTAAAACAGAAGATCACAAATCTAATAGCTTTTGTTTTTGATGGGCTAGAATGACTCAAATCTCTGTGAGATTAGAAAAGGATGGTATAGATGAGCTTCTTGTGGGCACACTGTTTTCCCAGGCATCTTGCATTGCTTTGGGCAACATCAATAACTTAGCAAACATTAAGCTGGGAGGGGCTCCAGTTCAAGAAAGTCTTGCAGCTTACTTGGTTGATGTGGTACTAAGGAACATGGTTTAGTGGGCAGCATTGGTGGTAGGCGGACAGTTGAACTAGATGATCTTACAGGTCTTTTTCTTAATGATTCTGTGATTCTATTTGTTTAACTTCATCTTGAGGAAGCTAGTGAATGTGCTTCTTATTTTGCTACCTCTGTTGTCTTGCAAACATTTTTATATTGCATCATTGATAAATCTGTTATCCAAAGATGTTTCAATTTATCTCAAAGATAAGCATACTGTGTGAGGTATTAGCAAGACTGAAAATCATGACTGCAGCGTTTTCTGGGTAGACTTTATTTCTCACGATGTCTAAACAATAACCAGCAGAATATGCTCTTGAAATTGGACTTAGGCTCTAGTCTAGTAGCCTTCAACAGAAAACTGACCTTTCAGTGTGTTGATTTCAGTCAGTTCTTTGTTATAAGGTGTTGGAGTTGTCTCCCTACGTACTTGGTATTTATGCATTGCCTAGTGCAAATCTCTTACATTAGGGCTTTGTAGGGCTGCTATGACTCAGATTTAAGTAAGTATAGCACACTCAGACAGTTGACTACAGTTACCTTTAGTTTAAATACAAGAGACTTCATTCTTTTTTTTTGTTTCAGTCCTGTCTTTATTTTATGTTGATGCACCCAGAAGACAATCTTTTGGAATATGAGCTACTTCTTCCTTTGATTTTGGACACCAGAATTCAGTAAAGCATTTCAAAAATGCTTTATGATGAAGACAATACATAAAGTATATTAAGATTTTCTTTATATCCTGCCTATTATTGTCATAGTCTGTATATATGGTGGTCCTCAGATAATCAAAGTGTATTAAGTACTTCAAGAGGATTAGAGCAGGTACCTCAAAAAAGGAAGCAAGTCAAAATTGTTTAGTTAAGCTTCCTGCTGATAGCTTTTTCTGGCAGTCACTGACTTGTTTGGAGAAAAGGCTAGAAATCAGGATTTGGAGCTTAGATTACCAGTTACAGGGTCAGTATGTTATGAACCTAATTATCAATTTAATTTTTCTAAGTCTGACATCAGACTTGCTTATTGGGAAAAAGTATTTGCAGCTCTCTTCAGCTGAAGGTACTCTTCTTTAGCTTTCAGAGGGTGGAATAGTTTTGAGAATAGAAGAGGGAAGAACAGTAATTCCAAATTTCCAGATAAACTGTTTATGAATTTAACAGCAGTCATTTTACAGTAGTTGCTGTTGGAAGAATCTATATATGTTTTAATAAGGCATCGCAGATTGAAGAGTTGTTTTAAAGCACAGTAAAGCATATGTTACTGCTATTATTTTTGGATATTTTTTGTATAGATTGTTTTGTTCAATGTTGTTTTTTGAAGTAATTTTCTTATTTCAAAAGTTGTTTTGTCTCTGCCATGTTTATTGTTTATTAAGATTTAAAGTGAAATACAAAGAGTTTTTTTTTTGCTGTTGATATTTTTTTGGTCTGGTTTTAGTTTTGTTTTCTTTTTTACCGTTGTAATTGGCATGGCTTGAACACTACAACTGAGTTATGTAATGTTACTTAGCATAGCCCTGTGACATTGATTTAAATCTCTTATTTTCCTAGATTTTGCAACTGTTTGCCAAGAATGCACAGATTTTCATTTTCCTGGAATTCAAGAACAACTTGAAATTGTCCAGAAGGTTGTACTTAAGGCCAGAGCACAGCGTAGCAATAAGTCAAAAAAGCATCATGGTCAGTGACAAGCAAAATTACTTTCTTTACTATACTATAATAGTCCTCAGTGGAATATTTGTGGTTACGGGCAACTTAGTTTCACTCTTATTCTGTTGCCTTACCTATAAAATGTGATATTGTAGTTTATAAGTCAACTCAAAGGAGTCTGCATGGAATTCTGTGTTTACAGACTACATATCCATGTGGTCCATGTGATGCCTTTGATTCTATCACATACATACTATTAAAAAAAAAAGTCCTTAGGTTCTAATCATACTCGTGATCAGCCTCACATCACAATCTGTGTGCAAAGTGTATAGGCTCATTATGCTTTCCTCTGCAATTTAAACTGCCTATGACAACACGGAATTTATTTTATTTAACTTTTTTATTTCTATGTAAATGAAAAGCTTTAAAAATTGTAGAACATGTTTTTCCCCTCCTTATAAATGACTGCAAGAAACTGAACAATGCGTTTACTAAATTTGTATTCTCTTTAGTGCTGACTAAATCCTTATGAATGGTTTACTTTGCAGTTATATTTACAAATGGCACAGAAATCATCTGAGTTCATGTTGTTAAAGCTGTACTTGTATGTCATAAAAATTTGTTTTTCTTGCAGGTAACTACTTATATGGTTTAAGTACAACAGTAACACGAATAGATTCATAAGAGTGCATAGAGAAACGAGTTCTCTTAGGGACTTGCATATTTGCTGTAGTCTAAGGAAAATACTGAAAGCTGTTTTTATAGTGATGATTCATGCAAATTTCTGTTAAAATTTCATTTTTTACTATTAGGAACAAATTTGTTTTAAATAGATGCCTTATTAAAAATGCAATATAGTACTACATAGGTACTATGTAGTTGTGGGGTTAACTTTGAGAACTTAGTATTATGTTTGAGAACATAATGTTTCTTTTTGTCTGAATGGGGTGATGGAAGAAGAAAGCTAATGATTTGTTTCACGATTCAGTTCAGCATTTATTGAAGACAGCGAGAGCACTTCCTGTTTGTCCCCCAACTTTTTCTAACTTTATGGTGAAAATTTAAGCTAGACATCAGCTCAATACATCTTATGTGCTAAAGCAGATAATCCATCAATACGTGATATATTTAATATTTGTGTTATTTATTTATGTACAGGAAACAAAGATAGTGGAATTGAAGATAAATCCAAGAATACTGAACGTAACCAGTCAAATATTTTACAAGGTGAGTTCCATTGCATTTCCTCTCTCTTCTTACAGCAGATTGTGTTTTATAGATGCACATTTTTAGCTCTAAATTCAGAACATAAATTATAAACTAAACCTGAGTTGACCTCAATCAAAGGAGAAGGACGTTCTTGCGGCTAAGGCAGAGAACTGGGTGTCAGGACATCTGGTTTCTATTCCCAGCTTTGCTACCACATCATATGACGCTGGGGCAAATCACTTAACTTCTCTATGCCTAAAATTTGTTTTCAGAATTTGAGGGGAGAAAAACTATCTCTGAGGATCCTGGAAAAAGGTGGAGCTTAAGTACTAGCAATTTTCTTTCAGAAAATAATTATCTGTGCCACTGTTCTGATACAGTAACACATTTTAAAAGGTATTTGATTTTTGATCTTTGAATGTAAGAATTCATTCCTCTAAAAGAGGAAATATATTTTGAATATATTGTGATTTTTAGGAAAGAAGGCTGCAGAGGAGCTTGAAGATGAATGTACAGTTGAGAGGAAAGGAGATAAATCCATATAATCTGTAGCTGAATATGAGAGCTTATTAAAATTGCTTTCATAGTTGTCTTAGATCTTGGTAGCATAAGTGGATTATAAATCCACTTTGGATCCTTAACAGATAAATCCCAGTAAAATCTTGCTGCAGTGACTTGTATATCATTATTCTTAGATGGTCATTTCTGGGGATTACTTCCTCCTTGACTGTCAGCAGGAAGGACTATATACCCCATTCCCCAGATATCTCAATGCAAAGGCAGTATCTTGACTTGCCAGTGAAAATAGTTTTAAAGAAAGATGCTTATTTGTTGACTGAAATTCTCTGTTGACTCCAGTATAGACATTTTGCTCTCCAACAGAAGGTAAGATGAAGAAACTTGAATTTCACTGCCTCTTGCTGCTTCTTTATCTTTGATAAATGAAAACTGATTTGAAAAAATTCCCTTAAGATGTCTTCTCGAAAGCAACTCTGTAACTCATCTTCCCATTGCTGCAAATTATTTTAAATTCCAATAATCACCAATACCTTTGTATTCTAGTATGTATCATGTATGTAATATAACCAATTACCCTTTTTCCATAGACTTTTTGTGTCCTTTATTTTAACCCATCCATTTTTGGTATTTCCGCCTCCCACATCTGTCTGCAATTCAGTGCTTACATAATATATTTTGAGTATTACACCTCCTCTGTGTTTGTTTTTCTGTTTCATACTATGTTTAGATCACATCCGCCTGTACTGACACTATTATGTCTTACTGCACCAGGTGTCTGTGATGCTAGTGAAACTCATCAAAGCAGGGAACTGAGTGTTGGATGAATGTAAAACAATGATACTCTCAGCAATTTTAGATCAGTTCATTTCTTTTATTTCTCTATATATGTGTTCTGATCTATGTTGTCTATTTGTGTTGTTTTTTTGTCTTAACTGTCTGACTCTACTTTTACATTGCATAACAAATGTTTCATTATAGGTCACTACCATGATACCCTGCCTTCCTCTTTTATGTTATTCTGCAGGAGAATTCTACATCACTCGCCATTCAAATCTTTCTGAAATTCACGTTGCATTTCATCTATGTGTGGATGATAATGTAAGATCTGGAAACATAACTGCTCGGGATCCTGCAATCATGGGACTCAGAAACATTCTCAAAGTTTGCTGCACGCACGACATTACTACCATTAGTATTCCTCTCTTGTTAGTACATGATATGTCAGAAGTAAGTAAATTTGTTTTCTTTTTGGCTTATAGAGTGCAATTGTTTGCAGTTTTTTTTTTTTTTTGGAAAAGGCATGTTGCACACTGTTTGACACAGATGAGGAAGTTTATCCCAGTCATGTGCTCCTGCCACATCACTGTAATAGCTTTGGTATCTATATGGTCACCTGAATTAAGGAACTGAGCCAATTGAAAGCATTTTAGTTAGCTGAACCTTTTCATTTTTAATCCTACTCCTCCTTGATCCAGCTCATTGCAATGGCTGCACAAGTATTAACAAGAGAAGTGATGGCACTACATGTTTGACAGCACTTATTGCTTAGAAACTGCAAGATACAGTAGTGATACCAAGTTCCAGTTTTGTCATCTACCAAATCCTAAAACTAAGTTTTTGTGAACAGCAGAACTAGCAAAGATTGGTTTCTTAAGAAATTTGAATTCTGTATCCCTAAATGCCATTCTTTATTACCTCAACCCTATGCAGCAGTAACCAGATTTCACCTTTGCCCTGAATGGTCACCTTCTTCATCCCTAATCAACTGTACCTTCAGTTTCTGCCCTTGTTTCCTTTCTGTGTTCCCCATGTACCAGCTGGGTGAGAAGCAGCATGCTGCAAGGTACTTAGTGTACTGAGCTTTTGTATTCTTTCCTCTGTGGGACACTAATGCATAGAACTTGTCTCTCACCTGTTTTTTTCACAGTTCATAAATTATAGTTTAATACCATTGGCAGTCTCTTTTCTCTGTCAGATCTGGTTCAAAAGATACTGGCAGGAAAGGAAATGGAGGTGGGGACAGAACTAGCGGAGAGGCACTACAGCTACATGCCACACTTCCTTAGGTGATAAGTTTAGAAACTTAAAGAAATGAGAAAAAAGAAAAAAAGATAATGGTGCCATTACTGTTATCCTTGTATATGTATAATTATCATTGTTTTGGGTTTTTTTTTGAATAACCTTACAAGTGTTAAAACTCCCATTCCTTCCGTGAAAGTGTCTGACTCATAGCAAGAAAAAGGCTCACCTTTGGATTGCTTTTAACAGATGGAATAACTGATTTCTTTATTTTTTTAACTGAAATTGATCCAAACATCTATAAAGCTGAGACCCTTTTTTGCAAGATTTATGAAAGTTCAAGCAATGCAAAAGTTAAAAATATCCAATAGTGAAAATTCCAAAGGATATGCTTCTATATAAATGTTAACTGTTAGTAACAGATTGTATTATTTCAGTAGTATACTTCTCCATCTTTGTATTAGTGTCCTTTTTAGGGGCACAAATGCAAGAAATCAACTTGCAGGACAGCAGCCTGAGTTATTAGTGGGACCCAATTACTGCATTTCAGAAATGTGTAGACTTTTTTTCCTTAATCAAGTCACCAAGTGTCTATATTCATCTTTTTCTTTCTTTAAAAATGTTAGTTTTAGCTTACATTATATGTATGTATTTTAAAATACAAATAGAACACAAGATCATGTGTTTGCTGTGCATTCAGAAAGTGTTATTGCTGACTGTGTGAAACTGAAGAATTATCTATTTGTGTGGTGCTGGATTATTAAAAAGTTCTGGTAAAACACTTTACCTTTTATATTAAACTTTTAAAGTATTTATGGATTAAGCAGAAAGTGGCCTGTATGGTAAGCATGTGTTAAGCCCAAACTGAATTGAATGAACTGCCTTAGCCGTGTAGCCTATTACAGTCCTTTGTAGCTGACTGACCTAATTTGAAACTCACAAATCTGTGACTTGTTGTTGAGAGAGAAGTGAATAATAATAGGTTTCTAAAGGTTAACATGAACTTGGTGCCTTCAGCAGCTCCAGTTTTGAATCTACATTTACCACATACATAAAAAAAAAAAAAAAAAAGTTTTTGTAAAGTGGTTAACCAGGAGCACAGCTGCAGAGATATTTGCCACCTTCTCTGTGACAGGCATTCATCATGAGTTTGCTTTGTGTGTTTCCAAAAGGTTTTCTTTTATGGCTAGATGAGTAGATGAGTAGTGTTTATAACATCACGGAAGTAATGAGTGTATCACACTTCACTATTATTGGGACTTCATAAAAAGTTACTCTGTTTTTTTGTAAGAAAAAATCAGGTTCTGTTTTCTTTAATTTTTCTTATGACTAGAACAGCAAGAAATCCAGATTTTTTTTTTCTGTTTGGATCACTAATTTTAACAAAGGAAGGAAACTGTGTTTGATATTTGGGAAAGACAAAAAAAAAACAAGATCAAATTTAGGACAACAGAGGTATTAATGTCTGATAATTGCACTGAAATAAATATAAACTGAATTGAGGAATGAAATGGTTCTAATAACAAGGCATCACTAAAAATGCTTGAACTGGCATGTTTCCTTGGTAGTTTCAACATGCAGGCCATTTTATGCTGCCATCCATATAGCAACACAGAAGAAAAGAGGACACTTCAGGGCTCTCAGGCAGCTATCTATGTCATGCATGGGCAGGATAACCAGGGGATCTGGACTAGTCACTAAAGGTGGGTCCTGCTTGACCAACCTGATCTCCTTCTCTGGTTAGGTGACCTTCCTTATGGATATAGTCTACGTATACTTCAGTAAAGCCTTTGACACTGTCTCTCATAGCATTCTCATGGAGAAGCTGGCAGCTCATGGCTTAGACAGATATACTTTTCACTGGGGAAAAAACTGGTTGGATGGCTGGGCCCAGGAATGAGCTTAAATCCAGCTGGCAGGAGGTCAGTACTGGGGCCAGTCCTGTTTAATATTTTTACTGATGATCTGGACAAAGGGATTGAGTGCAGCCTCAATAAGTTTGCAGATGACAGCAAGCTGGGAAGGAGTGTTGATCTGTTTGAGATCAGGAAGGCCCTACCGGAGGATCTGGATAGGATGGACCAGTGAGCTGAGGCCAACTGTATGGGGTTCAACAGGACCAAGTCCCGGATCCTGCCCTTTGGTCACAAAAGCCCCATATAATGCTACAGGCTTGGGGCAGGGTGGCTGGAAAGCTGCATGGTGGAAAAGTATCTGGGGGTGCTGTTCGTCAGATACCTGAACATGAGTCAGCAGTATGCCAAGGTGACCAAGAAGGCCAACCTGACTTGTATCAGAAATAGTGTAGTCAGCAGGACTAGGGAGGTCATCATCCCTTGGTACTCAGCAATGGTTCAGTGTTCAGTTTCGGGGAAACCTCACTACAAGAAGGACTTTGACGCCCTGGACCATGCCCAAAGAAGGGCACCGTAGCTTGTGAAGGCTATGGAGCACAAGTCTAATGAGAAGCAGCTGAGGGAACTGGGATTGTTCAGTCTGGAGTAGAGGACGCTCAGGGAAGACCTCATCATTCTTTACAACTACCTGAAAGGAGGTTGTAGTGAGCTGGGAGTTGGTTCTCTTCTTCCAGGTAGCTAGCAGTAGGATGAGAGGTAGTGGCCTCATGTTGCACCAGTTGGCTATTAGGAAAAAAATTTCTTCTCAGAAAGAGTAAGTGAGGTATTGAAACAGGCTGCCCAGGGAGGTGGTGGAGTAACCATCCCCAGAGAGGTTCAAGGAACACACAGATGTGACACTTAGGGACATGGCTTAGTAAGCATGGTTGTGATAAATTGGCAGTTGGACTTGATGACTTTAAAGATCTTTTCTAACCTTAATGATTCTATAAGTTAAGACAGAAGTGTTGTTTTAAGTAGAAATAAAAGGTGTATAGGCTGTGTAGCAAGTATTTGTGAACAATAATTCTTACATTTAGAGCAGATTATCGAACCCCTGGGCTGCATGCGGCCCTGGACAGCTGGTAATGCAATCCCACAGGCTCATAAACTTTTAACATTACTGTGACTTTCAGTGATATTTTTAATGAGTTGATTGCGCTTTGCTTGAGCACAAACTGTGTAGATGACAATGGAATGCTGTGAAGAGGAGGGTGCAGTGCAGGACTAACTGCTACATGTGCATGTGCCAGTTGGCAAATAAAGTGCAGTGATTACCAGTAATAATATTTTGTCCTGGTTTCAGCTGAGAGTGTGAATAGCACACCAATATTTTGATTGTTGCTGATTGACTGGAGCATGTCTGGGACCAGGCCAGGCTGCTTGGCAGAAGAGCTGCTGATGAATTAGGCAAGGGTTTATTCCATACCACGTAACACTGTGCAGAAGGCTATAAAGCTGTGGAGAGTTGACCAGGGGCCAGCTGCTGCTTGGGGATTAGCTGGACTCCATTTGATGGGTAGCAACTAATTGCATTGTGGATTTATATATATTTCTATATATATGTATACACACACACATATATAGATATCATCACATTTTTGTTCCTATTTTCCTTTTGTTTAGACTTAGTAAATAGTTTTTATCTCAACCCATGAGTTCTATTTTGATCCCAGTTCTCTCTTCCCATTCCACTAATGGGAGCAGGGGGTGGAGGGGAGTGGAATGAGCGAACAGCTGCGTGGTGTTCAGCTGCCTTCTGGGTTAAACCACAATATTTCGGCTTACCTACATGTGTATGCATGTGAAGACACACGTTCTTTGTTATTAAGCAGGCACGGAAGTTTTCTTATTTAATTATTAAAATTGGGCTTGTGTTATTTCATAAAATAATTCACTATGTTAACATGATCACTGGGAAGAAATATCCAGAATACTTGTGCAGTGCTGACAAACTTTGCAATTTTCAACATCTCCAAAAGCTCACAAACATTATAATTTGCAATACGTTTTCAATTAATTGTACAATATGTATTTGATTATTTTTTTTGTAATAATTGCCTAAACAAACATGTCAGTTTGCTAATGAGGCATGCTAAAAGCGAGTTTATGGAGGATGCATGTATTACTTACATTTATTCACTTTTTCTCGGAAACTGTAAATTCACTAAATTGTGTATTTAACAGCAACTTTTTTTCATGTGAAAGGAGCATAATAAGTTAAATGTTTCATAATGAAATGTAAAACAGATGAAATTACAAGAAAAAAACCCATAAAATTAAAAAATGATTTGTTACTTATATACATTAACTATACTACATATTTTATATGTGGCCCAAGACAATTTCTCCTCATTCAGTGTGTCTCAGGCAAATCAAAAGGTTGGACAACTGTGAGACGGATTATCAATGTGTATATTAATCTTTAATTTTTCACCTCTTACAGTTTCCCACCTTGAAATGTATAGCTGCTCATACAATGTGTAGGTTTTGCCAATTGTAAACACCTTGATAATTCGTCACTTCTGGAAATTAACCATTGAAAAAGGATTTAAAATCTTTGTTCCACAAGAAGTTTCTGGAATTCAGTGTTTTCATTACTTGGTTATGACATGGTTTTCTGCAAAGACTTAAATGTGCTCATAAATTTAAAAAAGCAGTAATCCCATGGAATGAGTTTGTCAATGCAACTTTGCAGTGTGTCTTTCTAATCAATTAATTTGATGTTTTTTTATTTTTACCAGCAGAAGTAATGTTAATCTGACAACAGATCTTTTCATCCTAAAATGCAGTGGTGTATGGTCTTTATAGTAAACAAAATCAAAAGGCCCAGGCATTTTTTTTTTATTTGCTGGAATGTTGTTAATGAAAGCTTACCAAAAGTGATAGGGTTTTTGTGTTTTCCTATCCTTTGTGGTATATTTTGAACCGATACTCACTCAATCCTTTGTTTTCATTGCTGTTAATTAATTTACATATAGAGAAAAATTCTAACATGTCAAAATCATGAGAACATATTTTTTAAAGATAGATTGGAATTGAATCACTACTGTGTCATTGTCTGTTCCTGTGGCTTGCATACTATGACGTTCTAGGTTCAACCTATTATTTCCCTGAGTGCCCACAAGATTTAGCATTTATGTTCCTCTGAAATAGTCCAAGGAATAGTGTCATATCCTGCTGCTTCAATCAGTCCTTTTTAGGCTAGGTCCTTTTATTGATTACATAATGTACTTCTAAATTGCCCTTAGAGTAACAGATCCTTTCTTTTTAGAAATTTGTTTTTAACCTAAGCCAAAACAGTGATCAAAACTAGCAGTAAACACCTACATTGCTTGTGACAGAAAGTGAACGTAGGCAGTTAAATTATAACAAAGACCAACTATTTTTTCCATAAAGATTAGAAATGAAAATAGTGTTGTCTGCATTGTTCTGTCTGATTCATGTGCTATATAACCTAAAAGCAGCACTTTTTGATGCAGTGGTTTACATGAAAAAAAAAAAGTCTGAAAGGATATTTCTAAACTTTGGCTGGTTTTAACATATTTTTTAAATATTTTTTGACATTGCAGAATAAATAGGTGAAAAGAAAATTATGTGAAGCATAAATTTGAAAAGGTACTTAGAATGATAGATTTGATTCCATATTTATATTCCTGTTTTTATACTAGAAAGTACACATTTAGATGTTGGAGAGCACATCAGAACAAATGGATATTATTTATTATGGATTTTATTTTCTCTGAGAAGTACTTACAGTGACAGCCTTTCAACCTCTAAGAATATTCATCTTAATACAATTCATGTTATAGTTTACAGGAAAATAATGCTTTATGTACTAAAACATTTAAACTGTTGCTTAAATTATTTAGACTAGTGCACATAGCCATGTATTACAGTAACTTATACCAATGTGGCTTTCGTACCCTGTCTTGTTATTTAACTTCAGGTAAGAATTTGTTGTCTCGTTATATCTGAAAATCACCCATCAGATGAAGGTGGCTCTTGTTTGTTTTAAAAATTCACCTTTAGGAGAGGAGGTTTTTACGTAAGATGTGTGGATATGCCAGTAAGCCTAAACCAGAATCATCAGAAATACCTGGTAACCATCAATTACTGCCATTAAGCTGTTTGAGGAGCCTCTTTTTGGCTAACTGAAGCACAAATCTGACAGTTACAATTTTCTGATGTTTATATATGTATATACAATATATATAATATGTATATTCATATAATATGCATATATATATATGATATATATGATATATATGTCATATAAAATGCCTGTCTGGAATTCTCTAGAAAACTGAATCCCTCTTCATGGACTGTGATGCTGCTTGAATACCTGACAGGAAAATACACTTTTATGGCAATTATTATTTTAAAGAATTTCCTTGCTGCTGTTGTTGGTTGATCCATTTGCATTGAACCTTTTCACTTACTTATTTATTTTTAGGAAATGACCATTCCATGGTGCTTAAAGAGGGCAGAACTTGTGTTCAAGTGTGTCAAAGGTATGTTAGTGAATGCTTCAGTTCACTTCTAGAGTTGAATTTGATGACATCCAGCCTTAGCCCAAGCTGTATATTTTCCACTGCTGCAAAGAAGTTTTCAGTGACTTACTGTTTGTTAAAATATTGGTATTTTCTCATTAAAATTATGAACTGCCATGTTATTACGAGTTATTTCCCAAATGAAAGCAAGCTATTGGAAGAACTCGTAGCTATCATGTTTGGAGAAACCTCTCACTTCTGCTGGCATACACTCTTCCATACTGTATCTGGGTATTTTGCTCTTCAAGGGTGTTTGTTTTTTCTCAGTAATTCCTCATTAGATTTTCCAGTTAAATAAGGTTTCAAAGTAGATTAGCCAAGTCGGATTTGAATGTTACAAACAGTGACAATAGTTAAGACAGTTAAAATCTTAACTGTGTATGAAAACTTCCTAACCTCCTCATTGCTAGGTAAGAGTGTAATTGAGAGGGAAGATTGTATAAGTAATCCATGTAATATGAATATTGGTTTTTAGGTTTCATGATGGAAATGGCCTCATGGGATGGAGGAATTTCTCGGACTGTACAATTCTTGGTACCACAGGTATGTTAAACTAAGTTTGTATCTAATCTAGGAGACTATTGAAACAAGAAGTTACATGTCAGTATACCTAGGTTTGATTTCTTTGCTGTGTCCTGTTTGGTTTTTTTGTTTGTTTCTTTTGTTTGAGCTTGAATAAGTCACTGTTGTTTTGATTCCTTGCTTACAAAATAGGAATAAAAAGTTTTATATTTTGGGGTATCCTTTAGAATATTGTGGGAGTACTAAAAATACAAACTGGGAAGTTTGTCTTTACAAATAGTGAATATATAACCTTTGAAAAAGATACTGTTTGCTCTTGTTTCCTCTGAAGAGATGAGACAAACCTTGCATTATATAATGTTAGGCTTTTGTTAGTCACGCTGTTGAACATCTTGGAAAATTGCAGTGAAGAGAGTTCAGTCATGCTTCCACAAAATCATTATACTAGATATTTGAAGTTAATTGTAATAAAGATTCCTAAATGATTTAATTTGGAGCTTAAACTCATCTTCAGAAACAAATCTTTCCAAGTGTGACCAACACTGTGGTGTTTTTGTTGTTTGTTGGTGGTGGTTTTCTGTGTTTTGTTTTTATTATGAAAAGTGGCACTGGAAGTTGTCTAAAAAATCAGTATTATGTTAGGAAGGAACATGTATTTGTTCATGAAGTAATTAACTAATGAACAAGGAGGAAGCCAAGAATAAATGAAGCTGAATATAATTCTGGAATTCAGGGAGCAGGAGTCCTGTATATAGCAAAGAGCACTATTCTCATTCTTCTAGACAGAAGTACTTGAAACAAGAAATATCCTGGGAACAGATATGTCACATAAATATACAAACAGTATTTTGGTCAATCTTTTGATAGAATTAAATAGAATTATAGCGTGCATTATGTAAAAAAATGGTCTTGGCCTTCTGAAAAACAATACTCTTAAATGTCAAGAAATAAAGTTTAGAGAGATTCCATTCTTCTAAAGTACAGAAAAAAAAACAAAGCTTACTAGTTTATCTTTTTTTTTTTCCCCAGACAATTTCTGAGGAATTGTTTTACCAGCTGAGTAACATGCTACCCCAAATCTTCCGAGTATCCTCTACATTAACTCTAACCTCTAAGCACTGAATTTTGTGCAACAGCAGGATGTATCCTGTTGACAGAAGAAGTTCTGGAGAATTGGTACTAGAATATCTCTTTTCTGAAGCATGATGATCCTGAATTGGTATTTGTTGCAATTTCAAGAATAATGTTATTAGAGTAAAAGATAAAGTGCTACCTGTACTTGGTTACCATTTCATTTTTACCTCTCTCATTCTTTTTCACCACACATTATTATTGAATTTCTCACCTTTTTCTGAAAGACATTAAATGCAGCTAGTCTTATGGAATCCATAGAAATAATTTTCATAGTTAAGTAGTAGGAATAAGAGCGTATGGAAGAAATAGGATCTTCTGGACAAAACAGGTGATTCAAGTTGTTTGATTTTAAAAACATTTTCTGAATTTGCTCAGTGATAGTTAAAGGCGGAAAAAAATGTCAGGTATCTCCTTTAATAATTTTTACATCATTTGTCAGAGTTGTCTTCCTAAGGTGACCACAAAATAAAACATATTACTGCTTCATTTCAGCACTTAACCATTATAAAATGAAAAATATGAGAGAGCTCTTTAACCTGTTGCATTCTGTAAATCACTGGAATTATTAAAAAGTAATCAAATTAATGTATCAGTGATTTGGCTTTTTTTTTTAATTATCACTCCTTATTTTATGGTATATTATCTTTTTGCTTTTTTTGAAGATCTCACATAACAAGTCTGTCAGGCTCAGCTTAGTAAGAACGCAATAGGATTCTGGAATCTATTGCACAGGTGAATTTTCCTGCTTATTATCAGTAGGTTTTGTCACTGAACAATCTATTTGGAAATGCCAGGGAGACAGTTCAGGGTGTTTGTATGATGTTTCTTTATTTATGACAGGGTTCAAGTTTTACCTAAATGCACACTCTCATAACCTCCTACCTCCCCTGATGGGAAGCTGGGAAAGCTGCTTTTACCCCATCTTGGACACTCAAGCTTTTTGACTTGTTTATGAACACTGGTGACTGGAAGCAATTCTGAAATGGAGAGACTGGGCACAGGGAAAGTCCTGTCTGAAGCTGGTATTTACAGGGTTCCAAGAGGAGTTAGCATCACAGGAAAGCAGCTGAGGTAGTAAAGGTCTCAGGTAGGTTTCTAAAGTCTGCAGTTCTGTTCTATAGAAAGCACTGGGAATCCTGGGAGAGCTCACTTTGAATATGTAATCTTTATATGGATTGCCAGATTCTGCATTTGAAAACTACAAATAAATTTGAAGTTATTTACTTTTGTCATTGTGACTTACTATCTTACTTAGTTTAATAAATGTGAATAATGTAAAATTTTGTTCTAGGGAAGTTACAATTTAGAATTCTTACAGAATTAAAGTAATATAAATAAGTTCACGATATTTATAAATTCGCTGTGTAAGTAACAAACTCTTAGCTTAGTATTTTTATTGAATCATTCATGCTGTTCAGAAGTCTCCCGTCAGATATCTGTTGCTGAACTATCAAATGCTTTCTTCTGCTGTGCCAGCAGCTTCTAAAGAAGAGTCATGCAAGTAATGACCTAATTTGCTTTTCTGGAAAATAAAGAGGTATATTTATCTAGAAGGATCTTGATTAATCCTATTAGAGCTCATTTTGCATTGCTGGTTGGAAGCTGAAATCAAACTCCAGTATGAGAAAAGGAAGTGCCCTAACCATGGTTCTGTTTCTGAAAGATTTGGTAGCACAACATTCCTTTTTTTGTCAATTGTAAGACTTACTCTGTATTATAAAAGAGGTATGGGTTATGGAATTGGGTGCTTTTTTTTTTCTCTCCAAACAGTTTATCTACCAACAAATAACCTGTGGAACACCAAAAATCCTTGAACAAATCATCTGGCTTATACTGTCAGACTGTTAATAAAAATTGCATCCACGTTCTCCTTTTATTTTGACAAAATCCCAAGGCATGCTACTTAATTTGGTAATTTTTGTTGTAAAAATGCAAGAAATTTCTAAGAAAAAATTACCTTCTGCTTTTAATTTTTTGAAGCTGTATGTTTTCAGTTCTCAGTGGGTTATATGTAAAATTCACCCTAATAACCAACTGGTCTTTGATTAAAAAAAAAAGAACAAGGGTGAGGTTTTGGAAAGTCAAGATGATGGAAGTGGTGCAGGGAAACTATTAGTTATGCTTAAAATTGTGTGGAAGATTGTCCTGTTTAAACATTAAATTGACCTGCCAAAATTTGTCAACAGAATTCTTGATAAATCTGTTATTCCTGCTGTTCCTACCTGTTCCCAGAAAGTAGTTTTAACAGTGGTCTTTCTTTCTCATTTGTTGTAGAAAAACAGAATACAGAACTGAGATGACCTAATCTGTCCTTTCTGATTGATCTGTATCTGGCAGCTGTACAGGCCAGTAGTACCACAAACTGCAATTTAAATAAAGCCATGTGAGAAGTCCAATTTGGGCCACGAGAAACTGTTTGATATTAAGAGGAAAACAACTCAATAGGCAAATTTTCTGTTATGCACATCAACATTCCTTGAAAGAATAACACTACTGTATACCTTAAAAATGTCTTGAATTCTGTATGTGGCTGGACTTGTATTAAATAAGTTGATCTTGAAGAGAAAGAACAGATTTATAGACATAGTTCTCACCAGAATGCTTTTACCCTATTGTAATTCCAGAATTTTCACTGCTGGGAGTTGTCACTGCCTGGAGACAAGAAATTGGATCTTTCCTTCTACAATAGTTCACTCTGTATAACAGAACATAAGTTAATGAAGCACAACTGGAATATGTTATTTCACAACTTTTCCCATTGTATGAGAGGTGAGCAAAGTCACAGAAGGCAGTTATTAAGAGAGAATATAACTTAAAGGAGGAAATTACAGCTAACCCCAGCTGATCAGTTCATTTGTTCTGTGCCTCATTTTTCCCCTTGTTAGAGAAAAGTTTAATTTATGCTTGTACAGTATTTTGAGCATTGGTCTTAAATGCCACAATTAGTACTATTTGTTGTCTGTACTATACCCAAACATACAATGCTGCTGTCTGGTATTCAGGCCAAGTCAGAAATGTAAAGAAATGTCTATCTTCTTGTATCTTTGCTTCATTGCGGTATCAGGAAGACCAATAGTATTGTACAAAAATAAACTTGTTACTTCATTCTGCGTACTGGATGTGGTAGGTTTCAGTAGCAACCACAAAACTGCAGTCCCATGGGACCACAAAATTAGAAGAATGTATTGTTAAGTGCAATTACAAACAACCTTGTTTCTACTTGTGTAAGTGTGAGGGCTTGACGTTATTGTGTTTAAACATGAAATTGTAATCTTACCACAAAGTTCAAGAGTAGGTGGAACAAAGCAAGCATACATCATGAGGAGCTGCATTCCAAGATCATTCCTGTCAGTCAGGAAAAGCAAAACAGTGATAAACTAAGTATCCATGTAAAATTTGTTATTTTTGGAGACTACCTCCAAGGACTATCTTCATCAATATTCTTTAAGTGAATAAGACTGTAGAAGAGCATCATCGCAGAGAGGAAAACAAATTGAACCTTGATCTTGGACAAGTTGAGCAAGAATTCAAATTGGGGGGCTCTTATCTTATTGGGAAACTATACAGTGACAGTGTTTGTCAAGATCCATATCAAAAACTCAGCTCATAACTAGACTGAGAGCATGTCTAATGAAGACAACCTAATTGATAATCTGAATGAGCTCAGACATAGCCAGCTGATTTGCCTGTGTGCTTGTAATTCTTGAAATGGAGGTTAATTTATGAATACATTTAAGTTCCTGATAAAATTTACTTTCCCAAATATTTCTGTAAATGAGTAGCAGCTAAACATGGATGGCAGAATTTCAGCATCTCATTTCCAGTTTGGAATGCACTAACTTCTTTCTTTGCACAGTTCATGCTGCTCTGGTGACTTTAGGCAACAGAGGAACCCATAAGAAACCTGTAAAGCTCTTTTTAAGATTAGTTCCTGGATTAGTCCAGATTCTAGGAAAATATAAGTGATTCACAGTTTATTATTTTCATTCACAGCTCTGCTGGAATATCTTGCAAATAATGATTTAAAAAAAGTGGCATTCACCGTAAAGGCTTTAAAAGGTAAAAGCCATTGAAACTAATCAATATAAGATGTGAAGTAGGTCTAGTAAGTTCTGCCTTGTTACTCTAACAATTCAAGTGCAGCTCAAGGGTTATGATGTGATAACTTCAGCAAGCAAATCTTCCTCTGGACACTTTCTTCACGGTGAATTCTTTTTTTCAATGGGGAATGCACTATGGACTAAAGTACACAATGCATGGATCTTGTCTTATCAGTTTCTCAGCTTTCAGAGTAGGTGTGAAACAGTACTATCAACCAATCTTAGGTGCTTTTGAGGAAAGACTGGGTAATATTCTCCAGTGTAGACAAGTATTTGTACCTGTAAAGAAAAAAAAGTCACAGAGCAGAATAAAATTTTTGTGTCATATTTGTAATGCATACATATAAATATGAGTAGCTAGTATGAAATAATATCTGTAACACAGAAAGAAAAAAAGAAAAAGCAGCAGCTTTTTAAATCATAAAAGCTTTTTTAAACCATAAATGAACTCAGAGCAGACTAATGGACCATTTTAACTTGTCAGAAGAGTCATGGTAGGTAACTGACATCTTATAGATGGCTGTTGCATTTCACTTCTCTTAAATTGTCATTGAAATCATTGGAAATACAGCAAAAAAAACTGTCACAGAAAACTGCCAATCTGTTACAGTCAAAGGATGTGATGTTAATTTTTATATTCTTCCTAATTATTATTTAACAGACACCTTTATTAGGAGTCACTTTTTGTTCTGTGTTTTGCTGGTGTAAATTCAAATTCTGCTAAAGTTCATTGATTTACTCCAAAATTATACAGATGTAACTGAAACATAATTTGGCCTTGTGTGCCCTTCCAAGAGTGCTATGTTTGAAGAGAGTAATATTGACTTTATGACCAATGAAGGGGAATATTAAAAATCATCTGTAAATATTTAAAGATTAAACGTGAGGCAGTTTCCTACCGCATGTTCCAGTAAGGGTTTTAACTTAATGTACAGGGATAAAACCGAGCAAAGAAAAATATGTAGAAGTTATGGAAGCATTATTTGTAAAAAACTTAGAAATCGGTCTCATAATGTGTAAGCATTTCTCTGTGAATGAGGATTCTCTGTGAATCCACTGTGTAAATTACAAAATGACATGAGGTTACAGCTTTGCTATTGTTTTATAAGGCACTCCAAAGCTGCCTAGTGGAGACCAGAATAGGGCTTCATGTCTGCCTTTCTGATTTCTCAGCTGAAATGGATTGATTTCTCCCTCCTGCTGTTCTGTCTTTGGGAAGGACACACATGACCATCTGGATCCAGACAGACAACCTTTTCCAAGTTGGCTCAATATGCTGACCAGTTTCAAATATGCACAAATCAGCTTACCATGAGGAATTCTCCGTTCCTTCAAGATGTTTTTACCATGAAAGACAAAGTGTTGGGTAGCAAATCCTTTAGTTGAGTTGATTCAGGTCTGGACAAGGAGAGTCATATGCTACATGGCATTATCATCTCTTTCCTAATGTACATTGCTTTATTTGCAACAATGTTAAATATCGTAAGAACATCTTTGAAACTTGGTAGTTTCAAGAGGAGTTCAAGGCCTGTTCTCACAGTAATGGAGCCTGTACATATAAATTTAGTGTCTTGAACTGAGTAGTTACCAGACTTGAAGCTGGTTTGGTAGTCTCCCAGAAATCTAATTTTAAGTGCCTTAAACTGAACCATAACAGCATCTGCCCAGCATAAATTATAATTCTCCAAAATGCTCTGTACTCATTCATACAAGTAATTTATAGTGACTGTTTCAACTTTGTTCCAATGAACACATTTAAATCCAGGCAGAAATAGCATCACTACACAAACAGGGGCCTGCCTTCTTCAGCCACTCCTTGTGTGCATCCGTATTATCACTCTTTTGCATGCCTATTTCCACAGCAAAATCCCTACCTTGGCACAAGCCAAGTAAGTCTCCTTTTTTTGAGACATAAATCTTTCCTTGTTCACCAATAAGCAGTGGGAATTGCAACGGGTCAATGACATGAGCTTTCCCTCAAGCTTGACCAGCTACACAAGAGTATGTGAATGCTTCTGTTGACTAGCCTTTTGGAAACCACTGTTTGGCAACCAGTTGTTATTTTGGATATATTTTTAGCCATTTTGGGTAATTCTTCCTGCCCGTGGAAGTGGTTCTTTCTTTCAAGCAATCCATAAATCATGGGTAAGTCCTGCAAGCTGATGTTACTAAATGCAAAACAGTACACACCACTCTTCTGTTGATAAGTAGCCTGTTCAGCTCTGTTTATGGAGCCTTGTTAAGAGATACAAACTGCAGATAAAAATATTGTTGGCAATTGCTGCACCTCTGCAAGTTTCACTTGATTTCTAAACCTTCAAAGTAATTCAGGGAAATGGTGCATATCACTAAAGGATATTTTACTTTCCTTGGTGAAGTGTCGATTTCTGCTGTTTTTCAGCAGATGGAAGATGCTGTGCACATCTGATCCACTGGTTCTTCAGGTCTGCCTTTAATAATGAGCACTACGCACAGTCCTCAAGAAAGACAAAGTCTTGGGTACCTACTGCCTGAGTCACTTGGTAGCTGGCAGTTATCATGCATCCCATCAAAGATGATGATGTGCAGGCAAAGCTAAGTGGTGGGTGTAGCATTCCACTCAGAATCACAAAACTGTAGTGATGAGAAGGAACCTCTGGAGATCACCTAGTCCACACCCCTAATAAAGCAGGTTCCCTAGAGTAAGGCAAGGGAAAGTGTCCAGGCAGGTTTTGAGTATCTCTGGAGAATGAGACTCCATACTGCATGCTCCATACTACAAGCTGCACTCTGGGCAGCTTGTTCCATCGCTCTGCCACCCTCGAAGAAATTTTTTCTCATGTTCAGATGGAACACCCTGTGTTCCAATTTGTGTCCTTTGTCCCTTGTCCTGTTGCTTGGCACCACTGAAAAGAACCTGGCTCCATCCACTTGACACCTGCCCTGTAAATATTTATGAGCATTGATAAGGTCTCTCTGTTTTCTCTTCTCCTGGCTAAACAATCCTAATCTCTCAGACGCCTCATAAGGGAGATGCTGCAGGCCCCTGATCATCTTTGTAGCTCTCCACTGGACTCTCTAGGATTTCCCTTTCTTGATGTGGAGATCCCAGAACGGGATGCAGTATTCCAGATGTGGCCTCACTAGTGTGGATTAGAGGTGAGGAGAACCTCCCTTGACTTTCTGAATATGTTCTTTTTATCATTTCCTAGGATAAAATTGGCCTTCTTGACCACAGGGGCACACTCTGATCAACCTGTTGTCCATCAGGACACCCACGTCCTTCTCTGCAGAACTCCCTTCCAGCAGATCAGCCCTTAACCTGTACACAGTTATTCCTCTCCAGGTGTAGGATACTTCACAGTTCCTCTTTGCCCAACTCTCCAGTGTGTCCAAGTCTCAGGATGATTAGCCCATGTCGCACAAGTGACCATGGCAGTACAGAGAGCAAGACTTTATGTCCTAGTTACCACAACTTTTTTATTTTTGTCTCTAACGTACCTAACACCTCGGAAAGTGAAACCCTCTATGTATCAAATTATCTAGTCCTTCTAAAACACCTGGCATTGGCTAAAACAATTTATTCTACTAAGTCAATAGTAAAACTGAAGGACTCAGCTGAATGAATGATTTATATAGTAGACAGTCACTCAGAAGGCAGGCAGCAGACTCAAGGGTTTGACACTGAAGCTACATTCTATCCACTGTGTAATGTTAGGACAGATTATGGAAGGACAAAAAGTAGTTGATGAGAAAAACTTTACTGCCTGGGAACATTATCAGGCTCTAGAAATGTTAAGATTATTTTAAATTGTGGATATTAAAAATCACATTAGGAATATACTAGATGTTGTCATGTGGAGAAGAAGGTAGCTTTCCTTTTTGTGAAACTTAAGAGGCTGTTTGTCATTCCCACTGCCTTCTCTTCAGCCCTAGGTGCATGTCGAGTCAACCACAGGCACCTTGAGCAAGAGGGAATCTTGCTTCTTGTTTCTGTGTTGTTTGCTTGATTATTTTCAATGTTTTAATGCAGTGTCTACTGGATATTGTGTTCTGTGATAGTAGACTCCATTACATACTCCAGAACACCAAAGTACTCACTCAGTGCTTTACAAGACCTTTACAAGAGTAAAGGGAGGGTAGGGATCCTGGGACAGCTACTGGCAAGACTCGACATCTGTCAAGTCCAGATACTGGGGGCATCTGTAGTGCATGTGTGCAAGGAAGTCTGAGCACTAGAAAAGGAAGTGAATTTGCAGGCCTCAGGGGCTTATAAGTTCAAGTATCAGCCCCTGGAGAGATCAAAGATTGTAAGGAAGTTACTTGATAGATTGTATAACAGAACATCAGCTACTGAAGGGATATGTATTGTATTATGTACATATATGTACACATATTTTCCACTCGGGTCAGAGAAAGTAAAAGAATGAGGCAATTGGTGCTGATTGTTGTTTGCCTGAGTGCTGTGTTTTCTGCCTCTGTTGACCTGTAGGATCAGCTGTGTAGAGATGTATGTAGGTATTCAGTGCCTGTGTGCCTGCTGGGAATACACACACAACCTCGCTGGACATGAGAACCAGGAGCTGCAGCAGTGTCAGCTCCTTCAGGCTGGATTCAGCAACCTCTAGCTCTCTGGAATCCTTTGACTCCCCACATACTCTGAATCCCCAAAAGCCTTCTCAGCTGATGTGTAACTTGTAAATCATCTGTCTTCCAGCTAAAATAGATCATGTCCGTTGCATATACAAAATACCAAGTCAAGATCTTTTGCCTACAACTCTGCAGAACTGTGTAGGATCCTGATTCAGAAAGCATGTTTTTGTCTAACTACAGACATATCAAGTATGCTCAGACTTAAAATTATGCTTGTAATCGGATTTTATGGCAACAGGGTTGTCGTGGCTGAGGTGACAGGCAAGGGTGTTGTCCTATCCACAATGGACTTAGCATTCGGTGGTGCTTCTAACTCACATTGGGTATCTTTTGGAGTGCATGAACTAGACTTCACACAGGGCTTTCACTGGTAACACATCTGCCATGCAGTGGGGATGTGCACCATCCGCAGGTTTCCTGGCTTCTGAGACATGTGACAAGAGTGGTAGCTTCTTTCATCCCTAATTTCAGCCAAGTCCAGCTTCTAATGGCATTCTTTTCCCTTGATGGTTGTTGTGGAGTTATCTCTAGATCAATCTGTGTCCGTGACAGGGGGACAGCAGGCCCACAGGCCCACCGGCCCAAAAAAGGGAAAAAGGTTGAGGGGGGGAGGAGTTCTTGGGCAGGGAGAGGGAAAGGGAGCAAAGAGGGAAGTAAATTAAAACAACAAAAAAATAGCAGCGATCTGAGGAGGAAAGTTAATTTACTAGTTATTATAGCAAAAATACAAGTTAATCAGAATTGAAGCTAATAAATAAAATAAATGAGAGAGAGAGTGTCCAATACTGAAGGTTTTACTCTAATGCTGAAGGCGAGATGGCTAGGGAGCACACACTGCAGTGACAAGCAGTGAAAGAAGAAGTGGTCTCGTGACTTGCGAGCAGCTTTATCTATCCCTTTAAATGGAAAACGGAAACAGAATAATGAAGTCTTCTGGGAGATACAGTTCTTCTCTTCTGAGGACCAGGTACCCAGAAATATCAACAGTCCACAGAACTGGAGCATTATCTCTTTAACTCCCAGTGCACTACAAGATGTTATAATGTAGAATACCAAAAACAACAAATCATAGAACCATGACAATTGTTAGGCCATTCTCTGGAGAAAGCTGGGTTTGAACATCTCCAGGCCAGAGTGGGCCTGAAATCTGAGTTCCCACATCAAAGAGATTGATACAGTACTATGTACAAGCAAATATGTACTAAAATAGGGCATCTCTGCCAAAGAATAAAAGTCCAGGTTGGCCTTCCTTCCTCTTCAGTGCCTCCAGAAAGGTTTTGGGGCTATAAATCCAGATTTGACAGAAGGGCCTGAATCCAGGAAAAATGGTGGTCTTTGAAGACACCCATTACAGTTCCCCTTCAGCTAAAGTAGACAATGGTCATTGTGCAGGCTGCTGTCATTCTGGGATCACTAATGTTCCTATGGTGCTGCACAGCCTGACAGGGCTGTGGATTCAGCCTTAGTGATGCACTACCATGCTGTGAGCATGGTGTGTGGGCACAGGCTGGAATAAACACACTGGAAGTGGGGAGGAGACTGGAGACTAGAAAACTGGAGGAGCTCTAGACCTTCTTCATTCTCTAGCTACAATTGTTCCCCTCACCCCCACCTCTATGTTCAATAGGTAAAACACTCCAATAGGTAGAGTGCTCGCTGAACTTCTATAGGCAGAAAGAGGTGGCTCAGAAGAACCCTTCAGTTGCCTTCTATTAACTGACCCACCACTGTCTGAGTGAAAGATAGCAGCAAGGAGCAGCAGAAGGTGAAGATATTTCAACTGATGAGAGCAGGAAGAAAACTCAGTCAAGACTGACATATTTAATGGAGAAGGGCAGTGGAGGCAACACCCTAATTCCTATGAGAAGGGGAAAAATGAAGGATTTGGATATTTCATGCTAGTGCCATTCACCAGCATTTTCAGCTTCCAGAAAAGAAGTCAGCAAGACTGTGTCAGTGCAAGCTGTATGCGGCACAGGCTGGGTGTAGATCATTACTGGGTGAAAGACACATTCAGTTGTGATGTTCAGAATCCTCAGGCCATGCAAATGAAGGAAAGCTCTCCACAGTCTATCTTAACGCCAAGTAATCTCTCAATTTTTGAGTATTCAAACTAGGGCAATTTAAGCAAGCTGGATCTCAGATGGGAATTTTCTGCACTTTCTGCCAAGCCCACGTGTATGAAGTTGAATGCATCTCAAAATTAGGGATAATAGGAATCCTGAGTCATCTGGGAAAGTGCGTGTGCAAAAATATGAGGACACAACTGGGCTGTCACCTGTGTTCTGATCACACTAATGGTGATACTTACTGTCACAGGTAGATCTGTGAATGCAACTATTCTCAATAAGTAGCGTTATGTCCAGTAATAAGTGCTTGCTCAGTTATCCTCTTGCTGCATAAACCATCTCAGTTTTTACAGTGGAATCATACACAAGCCAGACCTGCCAGACACTTAGAAAAACAAAACAAGACAAGAACAGAGTTGGCTAACACAAAGCAACCAAAGAGAGGTAAGGATGGATCAAAATTGAGGTGGCGATAAGATTTAGCAGGAGATGTGTAAGAGGCTTTCATCTCCTGTATATGTCAACCAGACAGTCAAAACAGTCCAGGATCCATTAACATTCAGCCCTGTGGCCAGTTCTTAAACTGGTTTCTCAAGGTGGATTTCACTGTGCCATGAGCACAATTATTCTTCACAACACTATTTTCATTATAGGTTATTACGCATAAATTACAACATTCCCATGTCTTCAGATTTTTTGTAACATCAGGAGAAATGGTGGGCTGGAGGAGACAGCTGCACTTGCATATGGTATATGTCAGTTTACTTGAGCCATTTTACTGCTACTGGAGGAATGCGGCAAAAGGTCAGTGCTGAAACCTTCTAAAGTGAATTGAGCACACATTCCAGCTGCAAACAGATGCTCACTTCCTGCTTGGTCAAAAAGGAAATTTCACAGCTCTTCTACATGTTTGCCTTGACACTGCTCCATGTTGCCTGTCCAATGTGCATCAGAGCAAATTGTTCTTTAATCCTGTGTGGAATACACATTCTATTAAAGGATGCTTGGAATAGTTGCATATTATCATTGGCAGAGTACTGGACCAGACATATGGAAAAGTGCGTGATAGCAGCAAGAAGGATACCAAGAGGACAGTTGTTATACAAATTAGCTAAATGTATGGTTTTATTTCTTACTCTCGTGTTCCCACCACAACCTGACCCTGTCCAAGAGAGACTCATCTTTGGAGGAGAGAAATTAACTTAGTTCTTGCATTTTTCTTGCATGTGTCTTCTTCAAATATTTAATCTTCTGGAGCTGCCCCAATCTTATCAGTGTCAGAAGAATTCTGTGCATGAAGAACCTACACCAACCTAACTGCGCTGTTTAAAATTGCATAAGTGAAGGTCTTGTAGCTACAAGAGCTTCTGGCTGATATAGAACATGTTCTTATAATGTCACTTGGTAAAAATAAGACTCTTGGCTTTTTAATAGAACAAATTTCTTAGTTTTCATATTTAACCACGGTCCCTGTTAAAGCTATAACTGATTTTCAGAATATTTTAAGAATCTGATCTTGATCTTCCATATGTTAAATATCATCACAACAAATACCTTACATTGTCATTCCTAGGGAAGAAATAACAAGGTGGCTACAGCCTTAAATACAAAGCATTTATTTTATGTTCACATTTGCCACTGTCACAGAGTTATCTCTAGATCTGTGTCCATGACAGGGGGACAGCAGGCCCACTGGCCCAAAAAATGGGGAGAGGGGAGGGGAAGTGGGGGAATGGGAACAAAAATGGAAAGGAATAATAATAGTAACAATAATAATAATAGTAATAATAATAAAAAGCAGCAGTGATCTGAGGAGGAAAGTTAATTTACTAGTTATTACAGCAGAAATATAAGCTAATCGGGATTGAAACTTATAAACCAAATAAATGAAAGAGAGAGTGTCCAAAACTGAGGGCCTTGCTCTGATGCTGAAGGCGAGACAGCTATGGAGCATGCACTTCAGACAGCAGAATGAAAAAAAAGGGATGTCTTGTGACTTGCAAACAGTTTTATCTTTCCCTCTGAAGAGAAAACAGAAATGAAAGGTCATCTGGGAGATGTAGTTCTTCTCTCCTGAGAACCAGGTACCCGGAAATATCAGCAGAACTGGAGCATTAACTCTTTAACTCTCAGTGCTCTACATAACGTTATGATGTGGAATACTGATAACAAAAATCCTAAAACCATGACAGTCACTCATATCAGAAGTGTCAGAAATGACCATTTAAAGGCAAGTAAGGCGGTAGTCTTAAGTCAGAAAACCTTGCAAAGTTTCACAATATTTGGAAAGAGGGCACCGATGTACCTCATTACTTACAGCCAGCTCTTCAATGGCTCCCAGACTCCACTGTGAAAAATGATGCTAGTACTGAGGACTCAATGCACAGGAATTGGAAGATATTTTGACACAGAGATGGTTTTCCTTCTGAAAATTGGACTTGCAAGCTTTATGAATATTACACAATGGCCATGGTAATAAATTGGATTTAAACTCTAGGTTTATTAATCTCACCTTGTCTTTGGTCTGTGTCTTCAGTCAGTTCAACTGTACCATACAGTCATGGACAGTGATTTAGAGAGTGCAAACAACTTGCTGCATGAATAGAAGAATCCATCACTAGCATCAGATTGACAAAAATTGTAGGAAAAGATGATACAACTAAGGTAGCATTGCCATTCAGATGAGACCTGAAAAGCTTTTATGCAGTTCAGCATTAGGAAATAAACAGCCCTGCCCCTTCTGAGGCATAATTCCTGGTGAAAGTACAGGCTGGGGGAGCAGCTTTGCTTTTAGAAGGAGGTTGATAATCCTGGTGGAGAGCAAACTGAACTTGAGTCAGAAGTTGTGGTGAGGATGGACAGCTACATCACACCGCAATACCAAGAATGTAGACTTTTAGCAAATCTGATGTGCTCCACGCAATTTCCAAGATAAATTTTCACATATAACTGCAAAATTTTGTTTCAGAATCTTTAGTATCTTTGAGTACTGCATCATCACATTTCTATTTCAAAATGATGTAGGTTTGTTCTTCCTCTCCTTCCTTTTTCACCTCCTGCAAAGAATTCTTCCCATTCCTTCCTCCTTCCTAGTATCATCTGAAATCCAGGAAGAAAACTCTCTAATTCCTATGCGGTCATTCCTTTATCCTTCACAATACGTACTGTGCGACTTGACAAAAGAGCACATGCTCTCAGAGTTCAGGTCCTACAGTTATACAGTTAAGACATACATATGCAGTACATTGGCATACATATTCATTCTTTTCCAAGAACTCATTAATATATGCTAATGTCCCTCTGGTCACGCATGGTAGAATCTAGGGTGGTCATTCGCCCACTTACTTTACATCCATTTTTCCATCACCAGCTTCATCACTGAGACTTCTGGCTGCCCTTTAGCTGTTTTTCCCTAATTTGGCAAATTTTCATTGCTTGTTAGGCCATAATGAGCAACTCCCAAAACAATATACAAGAAAAGAAAAAAAACATGTCCTTGCACCTGGTGAAATGCAAAGATAATTAGTCTTATTATGACTCCACTGCTTCTTCTGAAGCAGAATTAAGAGAAAACAACGCTGTTCACACACCAAGCAAAGTTGTAATGGAAAGTTTTAGAATTAGCACTCATTGACTCCTTTTGCTAAACTAATATATTGGTCCTTAAACTAATATGCTGATCCCTATTGCTAAACAAACCAGCCTATATAAAGTGCCCTTGCAGAACTAAATCTTATCAGTTACGTGGCCTTAAAGAGGAGAAGGAGAATCCCTGGAAATTACAACATAATGTCTCCAAAATTGTAATGACTTTGCCTGTTTCTTCCTTGACTAACATTTTTAATACTTCCTCTCACTTTTTTTCACTGAGACAACTATGGACATTTTTCTCAGAAAACAATTTTCTCAAAAAAAAAGGAAGTAATAACTGTAATAATTTAAACTGATTACCTAATTCCTACAGAGATTATCATAACAAGTCTTATATATCTGATTCTTTGCTAATGGTGTAAAATTCACAGGTTTGTATTAGAGTAGCTCATTTTTTAATCTATTCTTGTATTCTAATTCAGTGTTTTCTACTCCTTTTCCTAACTCCTGTTTAAAGTTCATTAATGTCATTGTCATTTAACTGTTCACTGGATAAAGAGCTCTGCCGGACAGTAGTTCATATGTACTAAGCAAATACTCTGCAACATGATAGCCAAATGAATGAGTAGTTAGACCTTTGTTACTTTCCCTGCTTCTTGCTTTTCGTGTGCAAGCACTTGTGCTTCTGCCTAGGAATAAAGTTTGCTTTTACCACAGACTAGTTTATTGTTCAGGTTAGAATTTAGTTGCAGGTCACTGAACTAAATGAATAGCTCATAATTCTCTAACAAAAAACAAATCTGGCTTGAATCTTACAATGATCTAAAATCAAAATCTTACAGAAACTGTTGCTTTCTTATCGCAGCGCATGCTATTGCCTATGTAGCACCACCTATCTACAACAATCATACAATGATCAGTACTTTCTTTTCTTCACCCATCCTTGGCATGGAAAATATCTGTGTTACAGTCAGATTGGTCTGAATAGCTAAACTCATCAGTCAAGGTTAGTCTTACTTTCTAGGTCCCCTGAAAGGTCTGTACAAAGTATGAGCTTCTAAGCAGACTCTAGCATAACTTGAGCCTGCTTTTCTGTATCACTTGTCTTGGTGTTGAGAAATCAAAAAATATCCTTTTCACTTTTTATTACAAAGAAATAAAAAGGAGTTGCCCTCCCACCCTCATTCACTTATTTCTAGAAACTTCACATTAAGCGTGACATGCAAGGAAAATACCAGCTCCATCTTTCAGCACAAATGATGTTTTTGAGCTATCAAATAGTTCAAGATGATAACCATCTGATTTTAACTCTTGGAGCTTTATGGCAGACATTTTGGACATTTATGAGGAGAGAACATTATAAGGAGAAATCATTTACGTTTAGAAGTGGTGTAGCCTTCAGGCGCATGTCGTGATTGTCCTCAGCTGCTGGCTTCCCTTCTCTTCTTGCTGCTGCCTGGCAATGTGAAGAATTTGCTCAGCCCACCTGCTCTTGCTTTGGAGTTAGCACTGCTTAGAGCAGGAGGCTGTACTTGACGAACTCCACAGGTCTCCTTTAATGTTAATATTCCTATCACTGTGACTCAGTCAGAGATGTAGAGAATCAGACGCTTAGTGGAGACTGACACTTTAAATGTCCACCATGTGTGAGACATTATGTGGTTGCTCTTTCTGTACATGCAATAACATGATATGAAAACTGCAGAATAATGCTGAAACTAAATAAAAGAAATACCCAAGCCAGAAACAAGGAGTTTCTTCCTTGGGTGGGGTAAGGTTTAGTTCGAGAAAGCTGCCAGAGGCATGAGAGGAGCAGTGACAGGGAGCTGGAGTACTGCGACTGCTGCAGTTTAATTTCAGTATTTTTTTGAAAATCTTTTTTTCTTGTTCTGGTTCCATGATGTATTCAGAGTAAGCATCCAACCCACAACCCAGCATAACTCCCAGTGAGGTCCGTCTCCTGTTCAGAGCTATAAAGGCAGCAGCTCTTCCTCACCTGGTGGCCAGGCCCTGGCCCCAATATGCACCTATCACTCAGCAGCAACCAGGGCATGGGGAGGGCACAATGCAGTGCTAACTCAAGTGGTGGCAAATGATTGTATGTATTTTGATACATTGGCTAAACACAGTCTTGTGAAAAGCAAAAAATATGCAGCTGTGCTTTCCATTCTGATAAAGGAATTTGATAATAAGTTTCAAGGTTATTGAAAAAAATCATCATCGTCAATTTTTTTGGTAGTTTTGCATTTCTATTTTCAGTTCACATAAGTAAATTACCTGCAAATTTTCAAATGGAATGTATTGAGTTGCAATCATATATTCAACTCAAAGAAAATTGATCGTGCCTCTTTAGTAGACTTTTATAAGACTTATCTCACTAGAGAACAATATCCCTTGTTTTACAATCATACCTAATTCGTGTCATTGCTTTCTCACAGTACGAATATTTGTGAACAACTGTTCTAAAGGATGAAGAACAGGAATAGTAAAATTTCATCAAAAATCTCTGGTGAACACCTTGAGAACTCACTAAGAATTTCAGCCACTGCCATTGAATCAGACTAATGCATTAGTTTCACAAAAACAAGGTCAAATATCCCACTAGTTCATGGTTTTGTTGCTCTGCTTCTTTTAATGTTTTAATAAAAATACTAACAGTTATAATAGGTTTTGTTTCTTATATACATTAACTATATTATATATTTTACAAAGGCTCCTCTGAAATTATTGCCTCCTGTTTTATTCTGTTGGCCCATAATGTCAGAGGCAAACGTTGGTGAGATAGCAGTAGAGGTTGAACCTTCCAGCCAATATTCCATTCTATTTTTTTGCTGTGTGACAGATGGCAGCAGAGAATGACAGAATGATGTCTAATACGGAAGTGTGCATTAAGCAAAGGTGCAGAACTAAATTCCTTCATGCAGAAAAATTTGCACCCACTGACACTCATCGACACTTGCTCAACATTTATGGAGACCAAACAGTAGATGTTAACACAGTGAGGTGATAGTGGTGCGTTTCAGTAGTGACGACAGTGACCATGGGTCACCTCTACTGGTACAGGTTCTGATGAACATGATATGTAGCCTCTTGTTCATTGCTGGCAAAAATGCACAGCTAAGTGGTGGTGACTATGCTGAAAAATAATGCTTTGTAGCTGAGAGTTGGTTCTATCAAATACTATTACTGTACTCATTGTATCTGTTGTAGTTTCCATGGAAATAGTTAGGAGACATTATTTTTGAAGCAGTCTATGTGTATATGGCACAAGACAACTCCTCTTCACTCAGTGTGGCCCAGGCAGGCCAAAAGTTCTGACATCCATGACCTAGCATGTGACATGTGGTTGATGAGGTTTGTATCCTTGAACTTCTGCTAAGTAGACAGCCCTAGGAGGCTTAATATCATGGAAAACACACACAGCTGACAGCAGAAACCAGGCATTTTCAAAACCCTGCATGAGTCACTTAGCTCAGTCTGGGGTTTTGATGCCCTTTACCCTAACTCTGCAGCTAAGACACCCTTTTGACACAAGTATGCATGAACAGTTTGCAGGACTTTAGATTATAGGCTAGTGATTACTTTTCTGAGCTCAATTGAGAAACACATATATGCTGCTGGGAGAGAAATGCAAGACATTTCCAAGCAAGCACCATGACTGCAGATGCTGCTGGATCTAACACAGCATGACCTGGTGGTGACCAGCTCACATACCTTTGTTTGCAACCAGTCTGTTGCTTCATTCCTGATCAAACTGCTGGCAACAGGGAAGGGATTAATCTGCAAGGTAGAAGATTTTCATGTAGGTGTCGATGTGTGTGTCAGCTGCTGTTACATGCAAAACTTGTCAACAAAGGCCAGTCCAGATGTGTGCTAGAAACACTGTTCTACTTTGGATTAAGTCTTGTATTCCATGTGAAGATCAAACCACACTCCCTGAGTACTGTGGATCTGAGGACTACCACTTCCATCCCAAGTAGCTATGTTTAGGACTTGGGGATTCATTGTTCCTGACACTGATCAGCTAGATCAGCCTCGTGTCTTCCTATCTCCTCCTTCTCCACTAACACAGCAAGGGGAATTGGAAGAGGATAGGGGAAGAATGCAGGAGAAGTCAAAGATATGGTCATTTCCCTGTTAAAATAAGCAACAAACTGTAACTGCTGTCAAAGCTGAATTCTAAGCTTTAAACTTCCAGTGTTGTGCACCCCGCAAAAAAAAAAAAAAAAAATAAATGAATAATAATAATTAAAAAAAAAACAGGAAAGAAATCACGTCTGCAAGGAAACTTCAGTATTAAGACTTCTCCTTTGACACATGGGGACGGATCCAGATCGAGAGATATAGGATTGATGTGCAAGATAAAGCCCTCACTTGAACTAATGGAACATAAAACAAGAAAGTTACATTCACCTAGCAAGTAGCAGAAATTGTCTTTAACTTCCAATACTTATTACTGCAAATTATCTGAATGGCTTCCACAGTCAGTCTCTTGTACAAAACCTCAATGCAATCACCAATTTAAAAATGTTATTTCTGCTTTTCTATTAATGATGCTACTTGAATGGGCCATCTAATGTCCCTGTTTATGCAGTGTCCCTTTTCCTACTGTAATGAGAAGACCATGCATGTGATAAATTGAAACTAAATTAGGCGTGGTTCACATCATTCCATTCTTCCAACAAATAACACTGAACAAATCTCTGTGGGGGCTGGCTGCTGTCACTTTTTTAGCTCAGTATTTTGCCCTTGGACTGCTTGTCCTTCCTTCCTTTTCGTACAGCATTGAGGTGTTTTGTCCATAAGAGTATTTTTGTTACAAATCTCTACATGCTGGCCAACTCAACTGCAGCAAACCCCATTCTCCTGAAGATGATATGATGTGGCCCCATGTTTATATCAGGGTTAAGAGAGTTTTATGCAAGTTGTTCAAAGCCTGCAATACTTGCCCTGCCACAACGGTCAGATTTCTACCCCTTTTCCTCTGTTCTGCCACCAGCCTGGATCTTCAGCACAGCAAGGAGAACAAAATTAGTATGACTCTCTGCTTTTGAATGAGGGACTGCTCTTTCCAGGCCTTAAAATAGGCAGAGACTTTTAAGAGATTCGAAAATGGAACCTAGGAGCCTAGGTCATCATGCATTTTTGAAAGACATACTCTGCATCTATATCACATTACTGCTCAGCTGCTTGGCTTTTCCTAGACTATCTGAAAGTGGATATGTGCTGCTGTGTTCCAAAGGGGGCCTATTTTAATATTGTACTAAAATACTGACAATGAAATCTTGTTACTTTAATTAGGCGGCAACCTCTGCAGTCTTGTGTCTCAAGACTTTGTGTGAGAAAAGATTGATTGCTGAGGTAAATTTCTACCAGTATGAACTTCACAGGATTTATTTTACTGTAAATGTTATTGTTGTCTTTCTTGACGTCTTCCAATTTTTGCTGGGCACACGATGCCAGAACAGTGTGCTAACTGAAAAATCAAAAAGGTGGCTGTGTGTTTTCTGGAGACAGTTAATTCACAGACTAAAAAGACAAGCTTAACCAAAATGAAATATCTTTTAGATAAGACAAGGCTTTTCTAATGCAATCAGGAGCTCTAGGACTTACACCAAAATTCTTATTTGGTTCTCTTTGCTCATAAACCAAAATTCAGAAACCTACTGGCTGCAGATCAGTATATATAAGATGGACTCATTTTGGTTCCAATTCAGAGTTGCTGAACAATATTAGACTATGATGTAAATTTCAACTCTCAACTGCACACCATTTTGTCTTAGTCTAGGTATCAAGACTCTCTGTTTTAGGATTGACAGATATCCTAGTGAAATCACAATTTTTAGCTATTGTTTAATTTCTGGATCAAGCAAAAAAAGTGCAGGTAATTTCTTCACCCTTCCCATACTATATTCTGTCAGCTGCAAATGCTTAACAAAAAATTGTAAGTAGGAGTCTGTCCCCTGCTCTAGCAACTCTGGGTCACAGCAGGTCTCGGTGGTCACTTTGCAACTGGACTGACTAAATGCCAAAGCAATACATCCTAGAGTCCTGGAAGAATTTATCCTAGTTTTTTGTACTATCATCTAGCAACTGTGTCTAACCCAGAACTCCAGCCTCTCTCACCTCCCTGCCTTCAGCATTTCAGGATGTTCTCAGCACATGGGGGTCTTCAGCTGCCGTGATCAACCCTAAACTTTTTTCCTCTGTTCTACTGCAGGGAGAAATTCAGGCAAGATCAAAGGTACCAGGACACAAGAGGGTACTTCCCACAAAGTACTTCTTTCATTTGGGCCAATAGAGTGGCTTGCTGGGAATCTGTGGTAGCAGACATGTCAGCACAAGTTAGAGAAGCTGTTTTAGTGTGCGTATTCGCTTTGCTATAAGAAAACGGACAAAAGTGATGGAAATTTGGGATGAAAAGCCAGCTCTGCACCCTCTTCCGTCCTCTATGTTCTGCTGCTCTTAAGACACCAGTGATGTGTAAACTGCAAAATTATGATTCAAACATTTCTTAGGGAAAAGTAAACAACACTTGGAAGTAAATATTGCAATACATATTTTAAAGACAGTGATGTCTCTGAGAAATTAAGCTTTTTTTTCTTGGAGTCACATGCTTTGGGAATGAGCAGGTCTCCAGACTGTGCTATAAAACAACTTAGGAAGTCAGTGTTCTGTCCCTGTAACTGTGACCATGAGACTTGTTTTCCATCAGCTTTGGCCTCCCACAGAGGCTCTGTAGCTGTGTTGAGTGGGTGTGAAAAATTGGTAACACTCCTTGCTAAAAATTACATGTGAACTGTGCATAGCTGAAAAATCATGAGACAAAATCAAAAGCAGCAGAGAAAGTGGTGTGAAGATTTTCATTGTGAGCAAAATGCAGAAGATAACTTGATTACTCACATCAACCAAGACAGAGAGGCTCTGAAATGCCGCTTGGAACAATTCACTCTCAAGAGTATAATCAGTATTCCATACGTCACTGACTCTGACTTCTCACCTTCAAGGTTGCTACCTCCTCCCTATCACTCACAGTGCTTAGACTTGTGGCCTTATGTTACATCCTTGTTAAAATAAAACTGAGTGTCACGCCTGATATGTTCATTTCAGTTGTACTTCCAGGTACTAGTCTTAATAATGTGCAGGCATCTCAAATGACACAAGTTCTGTGCTGTGAAAAGATGCCAGACACATCAGCAGAAGTATTTGCATAAAGCTCAATAATTTTTATCCACCTAGTGAATTAATGAGCCCCATAAAACTAATTAAGATGAGTGACTGATCTAGAATCATGGAATCTTTTGAGTTGGAAGAGACCTCTAAAGGTCATCTAGTCCAAATCCCCTGCACTGAACAAGGGCATCTACAGATAGATCAGGTTGCTCACAGCCTGGTCCATCCTGGCCTTGATTGTCTCCAGAGATTGGGGCATCCACCACGTCTCTGGACAACCTGTTCCATGTCAGATGCCATTTTGTCAGACCACCTCTCTGCTGCCATCTGTTACGTGGCAACAATATGTAGCAGAATATTGGTGGGCCAACATAATAAAATAGGAAGTATTATTTTCGGAGCAGCCCTCATAATTGCACACTTGAATGGGTATTCAAAAGATCAGATCCAAGATTCATTCACTGTGTAATGCGCACATCGTCCCCAAATAAATGTGATCATTTGTGAGTCACCTCAGCGAAAAACGCAAGCACTTAACAACATTAGCAATGCCTCCTTCTACCCATACCTGCAAGCTCAATGCTCCTGTCTGCACAACTGACTCAGCAGAATTGCCACTGCAAATGTGAGTATGTTTGAATAAAAGAAGCAGGAACAAGTACCATCCTTCACTCTGCTTACCTCTGTGGTAATGGGCCAGGAGCAGTCCTTTCAGAGGTACAGACAAGCTGTTAGTGCATGGACCACTACAGTAAGGGTTGTCTTGGATTTGCTGGGTGTTCATCAAATCAGAAGTACTCACGTCATGCCACTTCACCCCAAATACTGAGCTACTCTGATGTACAGTGATCATGCTGCCAAGGAAGCAATTGCAAAGTTTTCATTGCTCACTGGTGAGGTCCATTACTGTTTTTGCACCTTCTTCTCTAAATATGGAAGTCCCTGTGAGGCCTCTGCCTGCCTGAACAATTTGATTCCATTGCTTTCTGCAGCCAGTGAAACCTCACTCCTTCCTCTGGTCTTCGATGACAGCACTCATCAAAACTCAGTCATCCCAGAAGAAGAGCAGGTTAGTGTTACACTCGTAGCAATCTTCCCTCTGGTATCCCGTTGATGTCAGTGATGATACGGGCAGCGTCAGCCTCTGCACTATAAAGATTGGTCAAGCAAACACTACTGAGGCCGCCCACAGGAGAGCAAGATCTCCAAAACATGGTCCCCACCAAACTGAGTGCTGTTGGCCTGTCTTCTGCTTCCAACCTGACTGCTCTCAGGCTTTAGTTTCATGTCAGCATTCTCTATTTGCTTTCCAAAAATAAGCCTATGCCACCATGCTGAAGGGAGAAAAATAAGAAGGGCGGTATTTTTAGGGCCATTAATTCTGACCACGTGCCCTGGAGGTGAACCGGATGAGCACTGCACAAAGACTTCTCATCACTATGTCTTGTGAAGCCACCATTCACCAGACATTGACTGCTTTTATTCTCTTGGGTTTTCTAGCTGAGATTGCTTCAACACACCCAGTTGTAAGCAGAACTAATGGAACACTACTGGAAAGAGGATGGCAATCTCTGTTGTCCAGATCCATTTCTGAGATGTCAGGGGAGAAGTCAGATGTGAACTGGGAGAGTGACTATTTGCTAGGAATCAAGAGGCAACGAAGGCTTTACTGCAACGTGGGCATCGGGTTTCACCTTCAGATCCTCCCAGATGGAAGGATAAATGGAGTTCACAATGAAAACCAATACAGTGAGTTGTATCCAGAAATGAAATAGAGTATATGTCACTTAATTGCTGTGAACTCTAGTAATTACCATTCATAGAATGCAAATATAATTACTTGATATTATTAATCTGTGCTACATCTGTTGCCTTTTAAAATTCTCTGGGATCAATAGACATTGGAGTCCTCCAGGATGAAATGCTACAAATGCTGAGACAAATTTAGATAGATTTTATTTTTGCTCTGCTTTACTGCACAGATGAGAAAAGACAAACCAGGTTGAAAACTTTCTCTCTACTGTATTTGCTCACTCCTCACCTTCTCATTTGCCTTTTGAATTCAGATTGTCACTGAGCTCGCAGAGCCAAAGCATTTAGAATCCTAGTCTTGGGACACTGTGTGACTGAAGAGGCTCACTGTTCCTGGTTTGATTGTTCTTACGGCTGTTGTTCTGCAACTGTAAGATTAAAAGAAAAACATTAGTCCCATGAGTTTGAATTTGTCTTTGAAGGCAGTAGCTAAAACTTTTTGCAGCTAGGATATCACAAAGGGCTTCAAATGCAAGCCACGCTTCACTAGAGCTCAATAACATACTCTGTAATAATAAAGAGGATACAAGAAATTTAAATATTAGAAAGCCCATGAGAATTTGAGAATTTGACAGATCTGTGAGCAAAGTGGATTCTATAGGATAAGAGTATGATTCCAGAATAATCATTGTAAGATCCTTCAGTATGTAGGGGAAAAAAAACCAAACCAAACCAAAACAGAACCAAAACAGATCATTTATGTGTACTTCTATTATGCACAGGAAGGGAAATAATTATAATAAAAACATGGTATTTTCACCAGGGATTTAAAATAAATCAATCATATCTGAATTGCCTTTGATTAGCTATAAATTATTTGATAACGTTTCTATTGAACTTCTTATATTTTAGGCCTCTTTGAAATATCTACTGTAGAAAGAGGTGTTGTAAGCCTGTTTGGTGTGGAAAGTGCTCTCTTCATTGGAATGAACAACAAGGGGAAGCTGTATGGAACTGTGAGTATAAATGTGAATCGTTTTTCAGGGTTTAAACAAAAGATGTAAACTTTTTTGTGTTGTTTGTTTGTTTGTTTTTCCTCCTCTTGGAAATCTCTGATTTCAAGCAGAGAAAACCTCCTTTCAACTACATAAAGTCAACCCAGCCTAATGTCATCAGTGTTATTCAGAGCAACAAGTGGTGCAGCTGTTAAAGAGTCTGTTGAAGTTTCTCAATAGATTGTACAGGGAGTATCCTAGGAATTTGAATGTATTTTGCAAATAGGACAGATTATTTAGGTGGCATCTTCTAAGGGCTTGGCACTGCAAACATGTTCCAGTAACAGTGAATCCTGCTGATGACAACACTGCATTATACTTCCATGTGTGCTGTGAGAAAACCCTGGGAGGTAAAGTGTGCATGTGATTCTGTGCATCTGTGTGTACATACATTCATATGTAGGAGAGAGAATTAGAGCTATCTGTGCTAGCTGCAGTTAGTAAGATCATGACAATGTGCCTCTCCCTGCCAAAACAACCTCAGCAGGGAGAATAGGAATTATACCCTACAAAGCACACATATCTATCTGGGGCTATTTTAAGAATGTTTTGTGAGATCATTCTCAAAGAGTGAAGAAACAGGGATAGCTGTTAACTATGGTATGCAAGTCATACTGAAACATAACCACCATCATTCTCATCTAGAAAGTACTAGCTGTGCTTTTTAAATGCAATTTAATCTCTGATGCCTGAATCTTCAGGCTCAAAATTTAGTAGAAAAGACACCTGTTAGGAAGCCTGTTTGAAAAAGTCTGACTCTGGGCAACGAGCAAAACCAGTCCATCTCAAAATAATGAATGATACTGAATAAGTTAAGCTTTTTAATTTTATTTTATTTTTGATCAAGAAACAACAAAGTCAGTTCCTTTAAAACAGTTGTGATCTATACAAAACATTTCACTGCTTAATAAAATATCAAATGTAGTGAATGATCTGTAACTACTATTGATTCCTTCTCAAAGAGATAATGACAATGGGAGATTTTGAGTTTACAATCTAAGAATATTATTTTGCTCAATTTTGATTTCAAGCACATAAATGCCTCAGAAGCCCAAATGCTGTGCTTAACAAGGTTTTTCTAAAGAAGTGCAGGGTCTGGTTTCAGACTTTCTTTCAATATCTATCTATCTATCTATCTATCTATCTATCTATCTATCTATCTATCTATCTATCTATCTCTATTTATTTATTCTGGTTTCTACTCAGTCTCATTTGTTCTCAAACGTATTTTTAAAAGCTGTGATAGGTGTGCATTCTCACAATGTCCTAACCTAAGCTCCAATAAGCTTTGAATCATGTTATTACAAAGATGTTCAAGTAGAACAGCACTGGCAGTATCTCATGTGCCAGGCATCTTATGTCAGGGAATTATTCTTCTTGCTCTTCTAATTTTCTCAGTGCTCTGCATATTTTCTCCTGCTATTCCTTACATGTTTTCTCCCAGATAACTCATTTTCCTTGGATTTAGGTGACATAACATTAAAATAAATACAACAGTTTTCCCAGATTTGAAACTACTGTGTATCCAACTAACAGTTAAATATATTATAACTTATGATTTAATAAAAGAAAACATTTAGTGATAAACAAAGATTTTATTCAAGCAACCAGTTCTTCCTGAACATTGCTGATTGCAAAAAAACTGAAGATTTTAACAGTCAGTACATCATTCTTTCATAAACTACAGAGGGGAGCTGTGAAATAAAGCAATTGGATAAAAGATCATGATGCTGACAAATTTTTACTTACAAAGAAAATGGAGAAATCCATGATTTTCAATTAACTTGATCTGCCACAGGAAGTACACAGTCCATTATCTAGACAGGTGACATCTGAGTTCATGTAACAATAAGTTAAGCACAGAGGGGGGAGATTTATTGCTAGATGTAGACACTATAGCACCACCTGTTGCACTTTGTAATGAACTCTTTATCTGTAATAATGTTAGCAAGATAAGTTGAGTCTTTCTGAAATATTAATTATACTTGCTTTGTCCTTTTTTTTTCTTTCTTCCTATTCTATAGGCTGCTTTTCAAGATGAGTGCGAATTCAAAGAAACATTGCTGCCCAATAACTACAATGCATATGAATCAAACACTTACCACGGTGCTTACATAGCACTCAGCAAACATGGGAGAGTGAAGAGAGGAAATAAAGTTTCTCCTGCTATGACAGTGACCCACTTTTTACCAAGAATATGAACATGATCAAAGGAGAGGATCTAAACCCCAAGAAAAAACTGCTTCATTTTGAGCATTGGAAAAATTTCCCAGGTAAAGTATATATACTGTTCATCGAAAAAAAATAATCTATATCTGTATGTATATATTTGGAAGAAAATATTTGTACTGGATTCAACATAGGGAATATGTATTCTGCTTCTCCTCTACTCTGTACAAATTCTACATGGCTGTGTGCCTCCTTTGGTGCTGATCAAATTAAAATACAAGTTGGAATGCAAAGGGAAATAAGTATTTGAACAATGTAGAATTTCTGTGATAATTATCTGATCGATCATTTATTATTTACAAATTAATATTTATTACCTCAGAAAATAATCCTTCATAGTGAGCTGTTTACATATCATGTGCCAAATCATCAGATGACTGCTTCATCAGAGATTCAAGTAGTTTGCTCCATCTGAATATCTGCCTGAACCTCCTCTTCTACACTTGTACATGTGGGTTCTGTCTCATAAAGTTCTCAGTCAATTTTGATCATGATGGTGTTAATTCCACTAACATTTCCACACAAGCAAACTGTCTACCCCTGGAGCCCCTCTGTTCCTGAAAGGATTCTGCAGGATATCCTGACTTGAACTTGCTGATAAAATGGAAACCTTCGGTAAATTTCCGTTGGGAAGAGCCACAGGATAAATAAAAAATTGATCCCAAATCTAAAATACATCAGGATATGAGGAAATTGAATGCCACCCAATTGGCATTTTGTGTGCTATTTAAGTTTAGACCCATCTCCAATACAGAAGTATATACTTTTAATATAAACATAGACATAGGATGTGTGAGTGGGTATCTAAATAATTATATACTTATAATGTGTCTCTGGATGCATCCAGTCTCTAGACACTTAGTTGCACTTATGTACATACACACATAAAACAGTAAATACTTAATGGCAACATTTTTAATTTCAGCTGAGTTTTGTTTGTCTTTAAGAACTAAAATAGAACTGCAAGATATAATTTATAAATTGTATGGAATTCATGAAAGTTTCCAGCAAAGGGTTATTGTAGGAAATTACTCTGTTTTGAATTCACTACTATTTACTACTCTAAGTATATTTGGTTCTTTTTTATCATACCTCACTGAGGTATGAAGGACAGAAGGAGAAAGAAATTATGTAAGTCAGCCTTCCCAAATTGTTGCACAGGAATTTACACTATAGTTCCAATTTCCATCATTTGCAAATCATCATATTCAAAAATAACACAGCAAGCTATATGAAATTTTCCCCAAATCTCTCCTAGAATCTATACAAATGGTTCATAACCTTTCCTTGCTATCTTAACAATCTTTTTCCATATTACCAATGAAGCTACATTCTCTGTGTCTTTGAAAGGGTATTTTTCGAGACCTTAAGTCAATAGTCACTATAAATATTGGTTACCAGTAGCCTTGAGATTCTTGTATTGATGGTGTGCTCCTAAATTTGAAAATAGATTCAATGCAATGTCAGAGCACGAGCATTTTCAGCATAGATGGACCATGCTGCTGCAGAAGTGAACATCTGAGTGCAATATAATCTCCTATGTGTAGCTAAAATGTGATTATGTCCAGCCTTGACATGCCATTCTATTTGCAGGGGATGTCTATTCATAATGAATTTGAGCCTTCTGACATGTATGAAAAACACTGTTCAGGGCCAGATTCTCAGATGGAGTAAGCCAGCCAAACTAGACTCTCATTTTATAGCTGCAGAAGATTTGGCCGAAAGAGCATGCCTACAAAGAATGCATTTACAGCCACACATTCTGACTAATTGTCAAGACAATTCTTTTGCGAATATGACACAGTTTTTCAGCTAGTTTTGTGTGACTTATACTTGAATTTATTTTGCTTGAATGTAAGTGGTGATCACAGCATAAGTGAAGAACAAAAAAATGGACTACTTATCATAGGCAAATGGGACACGTTGTATATGGCAAAGGAAATGAGTTACTCCTAATTTTCTGATCTGGCAGTATGTATAGAGAAGCTAAATCAGCGCATTTTGTTCATCCACAATGTATGCAGCAGTTTGTGTTAGAAAAAAAAATGCATTATAAGAGAAAAAGCAGGATGTTTTGAGAGGGGAGATTGTGTCAGAGAAAAGTTTGTAGGATGACAGTTAAATTAGCATAGGGTCCCTAAAGGTGTGGATCGGCAGACTACAGCAGCGTTGGCTAGAAATCTATACTCTTGTGTTATGTTCCTATTTGTCTTTGAAATGTAGTTTGAAGAAAGTAGGAAGAGTGCATGGACATAGAAGAAATCATTGTCTGAATGTTGACACAAATGTTTGTTTCTGATTACACCAGTACAATTAGGTTAGAATGAAGTCTTTTCCCTCTTAAGCCAACATAGTCTGGAGTAATTTGTTGTTGCCAGTACTGCTAAGTAATGGGACAGCTGGCATGAAAGATGAGAATCAGACTCACTGACTGTTTTGTACATATGGGTCAACAAGAACAAACTGTAGAAACAGATCACAAGAAGTCTCCTTAAATGCAGCCTTCTGGGCAGAACTTGTTCTCAAGAACTGCAGATGCTGTTTTGGCAGACATTTGGAAACTCAAACCATTCACTCTGCTGAGTTCCTCTTTACACCACTGCTTTGTTCATATTACATACCAACACCAGCCACATCAACACTTGAAGCCAACGCTGAAACCACAGAAGTTTTCAATGCCAGGAGTCCTGATTAATATGAGAGTGAATTACACCATTGTCAGGTGTGGTAAGTTTGGCAGCAAGCCCCTCAAATACAACTAGTGCAGTATTGCCGCACTGTGCTGATATAGACTAGCTGGATACAATACTTTGACAGAGACTCTTCTTAAGTGAATGCTTGACTACATTCACAAGAGGAGACAAGACATTTACTGACGCATTGTCATGTGCAAGCAATCTAGAGGCAGCTCACAGTAGACAGAAGTCTTTGAAAGACTGCCACTCACTTTAGATACTTTCAGATAAATTTGCTGAGCTGGCACAGAAGGAAAAAATACCATTCATAAGCAGAATTTACATAATGTGGAAGTTACAGAGAGCATACAGGTATGATCTGGCAAGTTCTTAAGCAAGACATTTTTGAATAGTTCCATGGTTATGTGACTAGGTAAAGTCAAACTCATGAAAATGAATCAGTTTCCCAAAACAAGACTAAATAAGAAACCTATTATTGACAGCTTTTCTTGGTGGTCACTTTCAAAGCATCTCAGTGTGCATTAGCACAAAGTCATGAAATGAGCTACCATCTTTGAAAGCATTTCTGTGAATTCCCCATATGGGCCTGTGGGCTCAGAGTTTGTACATTTTCAATGTTTCTTCCTGAATAGGCAGATCCCATGATAATTTAAGGCCTAATCTGTTACAAAACAGTCTTTTCTGCTATTTTATTATGCTCTTAAATTGATACCTTAAATTGGTCAATCAGAAAACTCTCTTAAGACTCAAGTTGGAGTGTTAGAAGGCAGGCATACTTTACTATCAGCACTGGATGCACAAGGGATATGCTCCTCCTACCACGCATGCCTTGCACAAAAGATCTTCATCTTATATACATTACTTGTGTTACATAGACAGAACTTTTCCCAGAGGTATATTACATATGCAGAAGTTTCCTGGAGATATATTACAAATTCAGTAACTGATTCCAAGCAGGACCTCCTATTTCCAAGGTACAAAGACTCAGCAGAACTTCCTTATCTCCTTGGTCCAGAGTCACAGCTCTTTCTACTACCTAAACAAATTGCAGGGCTATCCATCGACGAACGCTGTCAAGCTTGACAATATCATCACAACTTGTATCAATCCCTCCTTCTCTTTTGAGCATTTGTAACCAATGCACAACAACCCTCATTATATTTATTTATTGTATCTCCAGCAATAGTCAAAACAATAATTGAAGCATACAGCAATAATTATCAAGAACAGTTTCTAGGTAAATATATCCTAGTCATTGCACTGTTGTCCTGAATTTGCATTGCTGGGAATATCTCCCCACGTGCACAGGACAATTGACCCTGATTGAGGGGCATTAGTCTACTAGTAAACGTACCTTCATTTTCCTCACTCAACCCCCTGCAGGGGCCCTAAAACCAGCTATCAGTTGGCTCCAGTAACAGAGCATACAATTGGGCCACCAGAACCAAAGGTGTCTATAAGCACCCTTTCTCACATTTTGGTGTCTTGTTCAGTTACGCCCTATGTGAAATTGCAAAATGAAAGTATAGAATGATTCAGTTTTTTCCTATATGTGGATCTGATCGGTCAGTTTTCCCTAAGCGATGTGCTAATTTTTCTGTTCTCTCCCCATGAGACTGTAGAGCAATGGAAATTATTGTGCGTTTTTAGTGCTGGATTCATATTTGTATTCCATATCAGCACAAATCAGACTGCTGCTGTTGCCAATTCTACCTATTTTGGTCCACTGTAATAATACTCCTGCTAGTGGATACCCTGTTTGCATGCTCCTTGGTAACTGGGTAAATATTCAGCAACCAGAGGAATTAGTTACATAAGCTAGTTTCCCTACTATTTGTAAATGTACGTTACATTTTCATCCTTCACAGCCTACAAAGCAAATTCCCATCAGCAAAGTTACTTTGTACATTATGCTTGCTTATCTTAACTTTCAGCAGTGACGTAGTCTGTCCAACTTTCCATGTAGAAGGTGCCTTCTTAATCTGAAAATAATTAATCCAGGATCCTTTTCCCTCCAGTTTCACTGCAGTGTAGGTAGAAGCTTGGAAGGGTCCTTTCCACTCCTCTTGCAATGTTTCAGAAGTCCAAGGTTTGATATACACCAGTCTCCTGGTTGGAATGGATTCACTGGGGAATCCAGACTCAGAGATTTATATAAAACCACATATTTATTTGTCTCTTGCAAGACTCTCCCAAGAGCAATTAAATAGTTCTTTGTATCGTTTTCCCCCTCTATTTGCATCTGTCCTGGTAACCCAGGAGTCTGAGATGGTCATCTGTACATCAATTTGTATGGGCTAAGCCTTCGAATTTGGACTCTAAATCTCAATAAAGCTAAAGGCAAAGCCTGAGTCCAATCCATAGAGGTCTCTTGACATATTTGCTCAGCTATGTTTTAAGCATTTGATTCATTCTTTCCACTTCCTCACTAGACTGGAGTCTACAAGGGGTATGCAGCTTCCATGTAACATTTAGCAATTCACTGATTTCAACAACTACTTTAACTACAAAATGTGGACGTTTATCAGATGACATTACTACATGTATTCCAAATCTTGGAAAAATTTCTTTCAATAATATTCTCACCACTTCCCTGGCTTTATTGGTGCGACATGGAAAGGCTTCAGGCCAACCAGTAAATGTATCCACTATGACTAACCAATATTTCAGTTCTTTAGTCTGAAGGAATTTAGTAAAATCAATCTGCAAATATTATCCAGGTGCCTGTTTTTCTGAACTGACAACATATTTCACACCTTTCAGTAACTGACCTTAAGACCTCTATTATATTTCAACTAATAACTGACTTCTAAAGATGTTTCAGCAAATTTTCTATTCTCCAGTGTACAGCATTGTGCTCTTCCCTCACTAGGATAACTCATGAGAGAGTATGGTACTACCACTAGGCCATAAGGAGTAACTGCCCAACCACTTCTCTGCCTTTCTGCTTTTAGTACTGTTAACAAATTTAGATCAGGTTTAGCACTTTAGTTTCTATGCCTTTTTCTGCAGTCCTCTTGTGGCCAAGTCAGCCAGTTTGTTCAGTTGGTCCAGAGACACAGCTCTTTCAGTTATCTAAACAAATTGCAGGGCTATCCGTCAATTAACACTGGCAAGCTTAAAAATATTGGTAAAACTTGTATCAAAATAAGTTCAGTTTCCCCCAAACACATAGACATACAGCCACATACACAGTGGAAAAGCAGAGTAATTTATATATACCTCACTAATTATTTAAATTCCAATATTTTGTTTTGCACAGTAAAATGGTGCCAAAGTTTTCACATTATTTTTTGCCATTAAAATATACCTCATATTAGGACTCAATACGAACTCACAACTGAGACTGTAAATTTACAAGAAACATAAAACTGTCGAGTTCTTTGTGAAACTGCGTCTACTTTTATACATATGTGCTGTGCACAAGAGTTTAATGTATTCATAAAATAAACCTTTACATATTTTTGGTAGTGTTTTGACTCAAAATCTTTTTTAACATTTTTTTTTTCTCCTTGCTACACACCTCCTATATTCAAGCAAAATTTGCTGGTTTAATTCACCTCTAGATCCATAGAACATATTGCTGCACTGAAAACTGTGGTAGACTTATCTGTTCTTCAGACTTCTTCCCTGGGAAGAAGACATAAGGAGTTATGTTTGTTACGAAGTTTCACAGAAAAGAAGAAAAATAGAACTGTAATCTTATTTGAATATGGGCTGTCATGTTCACCTATCTAAATTCCTATGCAGAGGAATTAGTGCTACTCTCCTATTTTTGAAGCTCTTCAGTAAATCTCTTACTTCATTAAATATGGAATAATTGTTTTTCTTTTATTAAATGGCTTTTTCTTCTTGCTTGGAACTACCTTGAGAGGGCAGCTTCCTGCAGCCATCTGAAGATTTTTGCCTCACTCTCCCTTAAAACTGGGAGGGGTGGAGGAGGAAGGAATGACACATTTCAGTTGTTTGGTATGTTTTGCCATATTTCAGTGATGTGATAAGTTTTGCTCTCCCTTTCTCTCCTTCCATGTTGCCATTTAATCATTTCTTCAGTTAGTTAAATTAATACAGATTTCTCCCAGTCTGAGAACTGGCACTGAGATGCCAATAGAAACCAATAGCTGAGAATCCTCTGCTCACTTTATGGTTCAAGCGCACTACTAATCAATCCATAACCAGTATGGCATTGCAGACTGGACAAATCTCCAAGGTTCTTCTTGCAGGCAGACCCTTCTCAGGAGCCTGCAAACATTAGCAATGACTAAACACCATTCCCTGCATTTATATTTTACATTTGGGCTGTCTATGCTCCCCTGCAATAGCTCTTTGTTTACAGATAATCACAAATTCTTCATATTGTTGCTACGTGTATGGACTGAATGTCACATGGGAAAGGACTACATTTCATGCATGGATTAACCAACATTTCTGTTTGCTGTAGTGGTGCTTTGTTTACAGCTCTGAAGGGCAGTAGTTGTAGGCAGAAGTAGGAAGCAGAAAAGCTACACAGCTGACATAGAGTGACTGGAAACTACAGGGTAAACCAGCCTAAGTTAAGCAAAATAGAGACATAAATGACCTGGTAAGGGGGACACCTGCAGAAGCTAGGAAAAAGCTACATGTGGCCAGCTTACGAGACACCACTGCAGAAACAGGCTGGTTTCTGCTTCTGTATTGCAGTTTGCCTTTTGAAATATGATGCTGGCCAAACACATCTAGGTGAATGCCTCTTTGTCCTGGGAGAAAGAGATTGATCCTGTGCTCCCTGCTCATTGCTCTCAGCTCACTGAAAATAATCGTCAGGGAACTTTGGTGAGGAAAAAATGATGACTAGGCTCCACATCTTTATGAATAGCAGGATAAAAATGGCTACACTTTACTCCATTCAGGCAATTTTCTTTCTTCTCCCAGTCGTTTGAAGTTTAGTGCTGTATCTGTCTCTATGGATACACTGTGACACAGTAACCTTATCCTTCTTACCACTTTGACCTACATTTCTGCCTCAGGATCTCTGCTGCTCACCTCAAGCTTTGTTCCCAAGACTATAAAGCCATGGGATGCTTGTCAGGGAAGGACAAAGGCAAATGCAATTTGCTCTTAACAGACTAGATCAAATGCAATTTAAACAGAAAAATGAATCAAGTGGCTTAGAGAGGATACATCTCCTTAGAACCTTGTACTAATGCTCTCCAGCTTATTCCTTCCTTCAATCCTTATTCTCTGGCCTGTCACTGAGAAGGTAACTGCTCCTGTGAAATGCTTCTTGCAACCACAAGTTTCCCAGCATGTCTCTTCTCTCATGACAGAAGGTCATCCTACCTTCTGTGTTCCCTGGCCTGAAGCTGCTGGCAGAGACCCATAATCTGTCCACTCAGTCTGGCTTTGCCTTCTCTTACGTCCCACCACCTGTGGGTGTTGTTTTCATTAGCTTCATGATCCTAGATTGTCAACTGCTCCTGGTAGACATGATCTGAGCTGACGGAAGGTTACACCATGAGCAGCACACATGAAAGCAGAAAGCACTACACTTTTTTGAAGCCAGCAAAAATTGCTCAGCAATGGTAGCAAGACTGAACAGTAAATAAATATATGCAAATATGTATGAAGCAGCGGGAAATACTATCTACTTGAAGAAAGCTACAGGTTAGATGGGTATTTCTCTGGAAACATCCTGGCCATCAAATCAGATATTTGAACTAGAAGGAACTGCTGGAGGACACAAGTCAAATTCTAGATCAAAGCACGTCCAACTTGACATCTTCCTTCTCATCATGTCTTGGCATAACCCACACCTGGTCTGTGCTCTAGCAGAAAATGTCTTTCTTACTGAAACTCACTCTTACCAACACAGATCACTTCAGAAATCATCTGAAGGATTCAGTTCCCTGACTTTCCGACAACTCCAGGATTCAAAGCTACCTCATTTGTAGGCACATGAGATTTAGGGAAGGACAAAGGTATGTTAATTGCCTGTCCTCAGTGCAACTCCAGATCACCTTCAGAGAACAGGGCAGCAGCACTGTTTTCCAAAATCAACACACCACCTTAACACCTATGGTGCTGAAGACAGGTGCAAAGAGTCTGACCTCCTGAGATTATTTACTGCACTTTTTAATAGGCAGTTATTATTATTGCCCTCTGGTAGCTATTTCGTTATTTATCAGCTAGATGTCAGAAAGCAGATATGAGTTCTGTACTGTGAACCTGGTCACAAGAGGAAAAGGTAGCTAGGACCTCGGGGGCTGGATTTAAGCTTCAAGGCCTTCAGCATGTGAGCATCTGTTGCACCCTTGTACAGGAAAGTCAAAATTTTAACTGAGATGCCATAGAACACAGTATTGGGCTTTCAGATATGTTATTGATGAGTGACTTTTGGTAACATTTGGCATGTAAATTATAGTGAAAATTATTTTTTCTCAAAATTTTCTATCTTGATTATTTGTCAAGGTTTTTGCAAACGTTAAGCCTGATCCTATCCATCAAAGACAATGCCACAAGCAACACTTTAAAAGACACAATATGAAAAGGCTGAATGTATCCCCCTACTGTTTCAGAAGATACCTATGGCAGGAAATAATGTTTAGCAACACGGAACACCTTGAAGAGGAGAGCAGAGAGCAGCAGCCTTTTGCTGCTGAAGACAGCAGTTTTAAAGCATGTTAAGAAAACATTTTCTTCCTTTATCCAACTGAATACATTATTTCACAAAGATCTGTGAAACCATAAGTGATCACAAATTATACAGTCTCCTGTTCATCTGCTTCCAGTGGTGCCCTTTGAAACACAAGGAGCTGCAGGGAAAATGCAGGTGCTCTGCCTGCCAGGGGGCAGTGCGCCACCTGCAGAAACCACAACTTGAAGAGGAAAGAAACAAAACAAAAACATTGGAGGGGTCACTAACACACATAGAAATAAGTATTTTGAAGTAAAAAACTATTAAGAAATATACTGAGCAGAGATATATCTCACCAGCAAAGTTTACAACGCTGTAGAAAAGTTACTACCAGCTGTCTACCGAACTACTGAGCCAGCTCAGTTTTTCTACAATGGTTGCAGGCACTGTACTAAAGTTTCATTAAAAAATGAAGCCAGATCTTTTCTGAATGAATAAAAACAGGCTTTCAATTAAAAACTTGCCAAAAAGGTATTTACTTTCCTTAGAATATGAATACATTGAAAAAGTGATACCTGAAATCATTTTACTTATCAGAAGTTTCCACATATTCCTTTTTTAGATCAAGAAAGTTTGTCAGAAAACAAAGTTTCATTTAATATGTTCATATTTTCTGTGTTGTATGAAAAGAAAAAGATTTCATCATTTTAAACCGTAGATATGTGAGATATTTTAGAGTTTACACAATTTTTTACCTCTTTACAAGTGAATCTACTAGGAAGTGACAGGGTGGCATTTCTTGTCCAGAGAAGTTGTGGAGTATACCTCCTTGGAGATCTTCAGAAGTCACCTGACCATGGTCCTGGACAACCTGACTTAGGTGCCCCAGCTTGATCAGGGGTTGGACCAGATGACCTCCAGAGGTCCCTTCACATCTCAGCCATTCAGTGATTCTGTGACATCTGAAAGCAAAGAGACATACTGACCTCTCTCCTACCCAAGCTTATTTATGCTGCTATAATGAAAGTAGGAAGCTGTTTCAGGCATGCTTATGTTTAACCTACGTCCTCAGTGCAACCTCTGTGAGTTTCTTCACAGGATTCCAGCACTGATCTGGGGAGCAAGACTAGAGCTGAGATGCAAATTGTGAAATCCCATAGAACCTAGCCTAGTTGACTCCTAGGCATTTTTTCCTTCTCACTAAATCTTGGTACAGCACTAGTGAGTCTCAGAGTCACCAGCAGTTCTGAAGAGCCTGTCTTCTAGGAACCACACTAAAAAACAGCAAAGGAGAGATCTTGGTACATTTTCTCAAAGATTAGGAAAGCCCTGTGCAAGCAGCAAGGTTCCCTGAGCCTGCCACAGACCAACTCAGAAGGTCAGGCAAACAGTACACATCCAGGTTGCCTTCTTGGCCTATCTTGCCTGAATTAGGCTGGGTCTGCCCACTCAATGGCCTCACTTTCTGGTGAGAAAGGCAGGATCAGATCTCATCTCCCAGCTCGTCACAACAGGAGAGCTGAAGAGATGAGCATCACTGAGTAGGCTGACTTTCTGGTTTGAGCTTAGGCTTTCCCAAACTGAACGCCATGGAGATGCCCTCTGACTCTATGAACTCTCCCATGGTACCAGACTCTCCATGGGCTCTGATCTCCTCACAGCACCAGCCCTTTAAGGGAACATCATTTTCCCCATTGGGCCCACCTGATCTCTCAGGCTCATCAAATGCAATCCAAACTCTGTCATTACTGCCAGCACCACTCAGGCCTAAGTCACTTGTACCATGTCCCTTCTCAGTATGCTGTCCTTGTGCTAGTTCTGTGCTGTGGAAAAGCCCACTGATTCCCCTCAGCAATTAAGCCATTCCTGAGCCCAGATCTGTGTGATGGTATGCCTCACTGGGAGGGGAGTCTGCTGCCAGAGGCTGTGGACATTAATTAGACTTAATCATAGAATCATATAATGGCCTGGGTTGAAAAGGATCTTAAAGATCATCTAGTTTCAACCACCCTGACGTGGACAGGGTCACCAAACACTAGACCAGGCTGCCCAGAGGCACATGCAGCCTTGCCTTGAATGCGTCCAGGGATGGGGCATCCACAACCTCTCTGGGCAACCTGTTCTAGCGCATCACCATCCTCTGAGGGAAAAACTCCCTCCTAATATCTAACCTAAATCTCCCCTGTCTTAGTTTAAAACTATTCCTCCCTTGTCCTATCACTATCAACCCACGTTAACAGTCATTCCCTCTTCTGTTTATATGCTCCCTTCAAGTACTGGAAGGCCACAATGAGGTCTCCCCAGAGCCTTCTCTTCTCCAATCTAAACAAGCCCAGTTCCCTCAACCTTTCTTCATAGGTGAGGTGCTCCAGCCCTCTGATCATCTTAGTGGCCCTCCTCTGGACTTGTTTGAAGAGCTCTGCATGTTTCTTGTGCTGGTGGCCCCAGGCCTGGACACAGTACTCCACATGGGGCCTCACAAGAACAGAGTAGAGGGTGACAATCACCTCCCTCTCCTTGCTGGCCTCCCCTTTTTTAATGCAGCCCAGGATATAGTTGGTCTTCCGGGCTGCAAGTGCACACTGCTGGCTCGTGTCCAGCTTGTCATCCACTATGACCCCCAAGTCCTTCTCTGCAGGGTTGCTCTCCAGGAGTTCTTCCCCCAGTCTGTGTAAATACTTGTGATTGCACTGGCCCAAATGCATATTGTAATATAAGGCTGGTTTTTTTCTTTTTTTTTTCAAGGTAGTGTTTTCAGGACTGTCTTGTGATTATGTGCAAAATCATTCAGGAGGACCTTGACTGTCCTGTCTCATCCTTAAGTAGCCCTGTCTGATCTCATAAGTGACGTTGCTTTAGGCTAGAGGTTAGACATTCTGAGGTCGCTTCCAGCCTGAGTGAAGCTGTGATTCTTGATTCTATCACCATAAGTTAATAAAAAGAGAAGAAAAAAAAGAAGGTCATTTCTGGATAATATTGGTAGGAGCTCTCAGAGCTATAGTATCTGCTATCAGATTTTACTGTATTTAGTCATTCTGCAATTTTCTTATGCTAGCAGAAGATCTCTTTACCTGAGCCTTCTTCATGTTCGAGTAGCTATTAATTGGTCAGTTATAGAGGCATGTGCTTGTTAAATGCTAAGGAGTATGTCATTGCTAATGAAATGGCTCTTTTATCCTCTTTTAGTATAATAATAGTGTTCTCTTTTTCTTAGATTACAAGTTCATGTCCTGCTTGTATATCTCTGCTGTGTTCCAGGTTATCATCTGAGCAAGAGTTGACTCCCTCCAGGCTTCTCCTGCCTCAGTTTTGATGTTCAGACAAATTATGGCTGTGCGGGTTGGGTGGGGATCTCTTGATAGTTGTAGAGAGACAGTAACTTGTGCTTTGCGTCTCTCGGTGAGCAGTTTGGATGCAGTTTGAAAAACTTGTATTTTAAGGGTTGCTGACTTCTAGTAAGTCCTGAACTCAGTGAGAGGAAAGAGCTGCTGTTTGCCTTGTTGAGATAGTGCTTATGAACCAACATCTGCTTGTTCCTTACAATTTTCTCTGGGTTAGGTGACGGATTAAAATAGGAATGCTACATTTTTGTAGATCATGCAATTACTTGCTGCAATATAATCAGTTTCTTAAAGGGTTAGCATAGGTCTTTAACTTCCATTAGTGCAGGTTTTTTTTCCTCTTAGGAAGCATTTCTCAAACTTATGGAAATTATTTAATTTCTGTACATTTTCTGGTTTTTGTTTATTTTAACAGTATTTTAATACCACTTTTAAAAGTCATAGTAGGAAAATAAAATACGTATAGCACTGTGGATACAACTGCATGACTGTTAATTCAGGAGTCTTCTTCAGAATAGGTTTGTTCCTAACTTCCATCTGTCTGGGGAAGCGATTTTTAAGAATCAGATTTCTTCCTGTTACCTGCTTTGATCTGTTTCTGGAACTGTTGGAGAGGGTCCAGAGAAGGGCCACAAAGATGATTAGAGAGCTGGAGCACCTTCCTACGAAGACAGGCTGAGGGATCTGCGCTTGTTTTGCCTGGAGAAGAGAAGGCTGCAAGGAGACCTCATTGCAGCCTTTCAGTACTAAAAAGGAGATTATAAACAGCGGAGAAATCAACTTTTTACGAGGGTAGACAGTGTTAGGACAAGGGGGAATGGCTTTAAGCTCAAGGAGGGAAGTTTTAGGTTGGATGTCAGGGGGAAGCTCTTCACAGAGGGAGTGGTGAGGTGCTGGAACAGGCTGCCCAGAAGGGCTGTGCATGCTCCCTCACTGGAAGTGTTCAAGACCAGGTTGGATGGGGCCCTGGGCAACCTGGTCTAGTACCAGATCTGGAGGTTGGTAGCCTTGCCTGTTGCAGGGGGTTTGAAGCGTGATGATCCTTGAGGTCCCTTCCAACCCAAGCCATTCTGTGATTCCATGATTTAGGTAACTGATTATACTGCAGCATTGTACTTCCAGTTATACAGTTTTGTGGCTACTGAATTTCAGCTGTATGCAAACAAAGAATTTAAAGTTCTAGGAAACACATAAAAGCATTGCTTAGCAGCTGATATGTGCAACCAATACCTGCAGGCCAACAAGATTTTGGTGGTTGTTTTTTTAGTAATGGAAACGTCTATTAAAAAGAAAATCTTACAGAAACAGGTATTTCAGGAACCTTAAGCTGTAAAACGATTGTCTGCTGCATCATTCATTATGCTTCCTAAAGAACAAAGCTTTTGGCATTTCTCATGGTAGAGACTGTTCCACAGTATCTCTCTGTCAAATAGGTGTTTCCAATAAAAAAACAAGAAGTATGACACCATTGCAAGCTTACACTATTGCATGAGGGTATGACTAAGCAAATAAATCCCTTTTAAGCTTCAGATATTGTTAGATTTTTTCTTTTGATTAGCAGCTTAGGTGTTAGCAGTATTTTTACTAATTCCTTAATGTCTGTGTATAAGTTTAAGGCAAAGAAAATGAAAGTGAACTAATGCAGAGCATCCTGTAACTCAAGTCAAATAGACTTAGATTGTTTTCAAAATATGCTTGCAATGTACAATCCAATTTCTTTAACAAGTGGAAATAATGGCAAAATAATTAGCAGTATGCTGGAACGAATGAGAAAGATGAAGTCTCAAATAAGGCATAAAATACTGTATTACTGTATTTGTACAAAGTAGCTTCAGAACATAACTGAATCTTGTTTTTTTTTTCTCTCTTAGATGATGAAGCATGCCTGGGACAATTACAGGCAGTATGGATGGGGACATAATGAACTCAAACCAATTGCCAGGAAAGGACATTCCACCAACATATTTGGTAGGCTATATATATATATATATATGTATTTTTTTTTGGTCTACACTATCTTGTTTGAATGTTAACTCAAGCATTCTGTTTTAATATAAATCTTGAAATGTGGATCACAGAAATGTGGTTCAGTGATTGTCTTAACTACCTATTGGGAGTAACCTATTCTTATTGTTGTAAAAGCAAAGTTGTGTCTATGCACACTGTTGATTTGTCTGCATATATATAAATATATATGTATGTATGTATATGTATATAACCAGTAGGTAGTGTGCTCATGATATTTGGGGTTCTAATTAATATAAATTTGCCTTAAAAACATACAAACAAACCCTCACCTCTTGCCTGAATTTTCACATTTGATATTTTGTGGCTGATCCAAAGAAGTGTGCATTCATGATGCTCAAAAACTGCTTGTGACATGGTGAATTTTTAAGTAGCAGTCAAAAGAGAAAAAAACTTGATAAGACAAGGACTTTGTTATTTGATGTCTGACTTCTGGATCCTGAGTATTCAGATTGAACAAAAGAAGGGTGCATTAAAAAGAGCATGGCCAGCAGGTTGAGAGAGGTGATCCTCCCCCTCTATTCTGCCCTGGTGGGGCCTCACCTGGAGTATTGTGTCCAGTTCTGGTCTCCCTGTTACAGAAAGACAGGGATCTCCTCAAAAGAGTCCTGCGGAGGGCTACAAAGATGATAAAGGGCCTGGAGCACCTCTCTTATGAGGAAAGGCTGAGAGACCTGGGTCTGTTCAGATTGAGAGGGGATCTGATCTATGTCTATAAATATCTAAGGTGTGGGAGGCAAAGGGACGAAGTCGGACTCTTATCAATAGTGCGTAGTGATAGGATGAGGGGAAATGGTCAGAAACTGATACATAGGAAGTTCTGCACAAATGCATGTGGGAACTTCTTCACAGTAAGGGTGACGGAGCACTGGAACAGGCTGCCCGGAGAGGTTGTGGAGTTTCCTTGTCTGGAGATATTCAAGACTCACCTGGACATCTATCTGTGCAACCTGGTCTAGAGAGTCTGCTTTGGCAGGGGGGTTGGACTAGATGATCTCTGGAGGTCCCTTCCAACCCTACAGTTCTGTGAAGGGAAAGCCGGAAAATACAGAAGTTTGGAGGTGGAGGATGAAAAAGTTCAAGGGATGAACTGAGAATATTTGAGCAATGGAGTGTGAATATAAGTGTTACAAAGGGCATTTTAAGTGGTATAAAATATGTGGAAAGTAAAGATCAAAAAATTGAGTAGCCTGTGTTGCCTCTGTAATCAGACTTAATAACCAGATGGACTTTTCTTCCTTAAAATCTCAGAGGTCTGCAACAGTACTGCTTTTTTTTTTTAATGTTAAGGCAGAATAACTAGAATTGTTAGAGGAAAATAGCAAAGGATTTTATTGATGTTCGAACCAGGAAATAGATCTATCCAGTTCTAGCCCCACCCCACAGCAGGGGTTGGAACTGGTTGGGCTTCAAAGTTCCTTCCAACCCAAGCCATTCTGTGATTTGAAATGCATGCAATACTGTAGGGTGTTTTTTTTTTTTTAATTCCCTTCAGGAGTTCATACTGTGTTCATCTCTTCTGTGATACCCAAGAAAGATAGATATTTGTCGTAACTACATTTTACATCAAGAGTGAATGTGATTGTACTGTGTATACTTTAAGTATGCTACTGTTGATTATAACAGTTTACTTGAAATCAAGACTTTTATTGGCTTTTTTAATAAGGTAATAGGCTCACGACATTGTGTGAGGTTGGCTCTCATTGCAAAGGGTATTTATTTTATTTATCCTGCTTTAAGCCTTGAATTTGTTTCTTGGAGATTATAGAAATACAGATTTAGGATTGTGTAAGTATCTGGTTTTCTGTGTTTAGTGACAGAACCCAGAATAAATGATTTTGACATACTGAAATTTTGTTAGCATTTGGTTTTCTTTCTTAGGGGAAAAAATACATTAGTTCTGAACAGAGTGAAGTAACTTGTTTTAAAAGCATTTACCCTGGATTTGGCCTAGACAGTGCTAATCACACACTGATGTTTGGTTGTTGCTGAGCAATGGGTACATGGCCAGGACTTGGCTGGGCCACTCTGTGGGGAAGAGCTGCTGCCAAGATGGCGTGGGGCAGGGGGTAGAGCCATCACACTGTGGGCTGTTAGCCAGGGGTGGCTGCTGCTTGGGGGTTATGGGGCGTCAGTCGGTGGAGGATGAGACCTTGTGTTGCTGGCAGCTGGCATGTTGGTGCTGTGCATCGGTTGGCAGGTGGTGAGTAGTTGCATTTCTGCTGTATCTGTTGTTATTGTTGCATTTCTATTTTCATTTTCTGTCACAGTAAATAATTTTTATCTCAACTCGTGAGTTCTGTTTTGTTTCCAGTTCTTTCCCTCACTCACAGATGGAGAGGAGTGAGTGAGCAGCCGTGTTGTGCTGAGCTGGGGTTGAGTTAAACCTCAACAAGATTGTAATATTTAAAGAGTTTTTCTGCTCTCCCTCTCTGCTTCTGCTTTCCTTATTTTTTTTTCTTGAAACCATTCACGTCTTACCAAATTAACAACTAATCTACTTATATCCAAGCTGCTTTTCATCAAGTTTATATGCATGATGAACTTCAACCTTAAAATAAACACATACTGGAACAGAAGGGAGAGCTTTAGCTAGGTACTGTGCTTCTGTCCCCAGCTCTCAGCAAACGAGCAAGCAAAAACTGACAAAAAGCACCCACAAACCTGCAGCGCATGGAAAACTATTTAAGTTCATTGGAGAATAATTTCATTTACTGTAGTAGTCCTGCCAGCAACCAGTTGAATGAGGACTGTTCAACTTTACTGCAAACAAATGGCTTGTAGTCTGGTGGATTGCTTTTCTTCATGCAGTGGAACCTGTTTTGTTACACTTGATGTGTAGGGTGTGAAAGGTGGGATTTGTTTTACTTTTCTGTATCCCTTTATAAAGAAAATGATCGGGTCAGATGGAGCTGTCTAGGGGAAAGGTGAACAATTTAGCATGTTCAGGAGAGAAAAAGCATCTGAAATGGACAGAGTTTGAAGAGTGAAATAGAAGAGTATAAAAATGCAGTCAGAGCTGAGCATGGCACGAGGAGATAATGTGAGACTGGAGGGAAGAGCAGAGAGCATCAGGCTTTTTCAGTGACAGTCAGAAAGGCGTTTCTTAGGTTCCCAGAGTTCTGTTTGGTATTCTGAAGTAGTTTCTCTTTGCTACCTTGTACATTGTCCATACTTGCATTTCTACCAGGATAGATCTCTTTGGAGATAGATCCCATGATTTAACTTGCTTTTTACCTAGCTGTATGTCATCAGTAAACCATGTCTTCCCTAGTGTATTTCTTCCAACTGATGAAATTAAAATGACAGTTTTCAGTGTTCACCTGTATGACCATGTAGTCCTTGCTGCTGAATTCATGAGGAATTCTGTTCTTTAATTTGTTAAGAATGATTTTATGTCAACTTCTGTTTGCAACCCAGACTCTTTATGAAATGAGTTATTTTTTATCTTATAGGAGAGGCAAACATTTTTTAATGTGACTGGTGCCGTATTTTAATGTGATTTCGAATTGCAGTTCTATTCTAGGTTTTTTTTTTTGTTTTTGTTTTTTAATTCCTCCTTTGCTTACTTCTCATATGTCTCCTAGTGGGGCTGGAAGACCTGGTACTTTACTCTCTTTGCTTGGAATGCTTTTTCTTTCTAATTTTAGCACTGTTGTCTGAAAGAAGTTGTAGAATTCTCTCACTTTCAGGTCTCTGATCCTCTTGTTCCAGCTGTCTGTCCCAGCTGATTCCCTAAGTGCTGCTTTTTTTAAAATTCAGATCTTATCTTGCACCATTTAATTTTTAGCCAACTCATGCTACAATTGCTCTGTTCAAGGCTATCAAGGTGAAAAACTTTTCTGTAATGTCCTCAGGATATATCAACCCTAGAATAGAATCAACTATTATTGACTTGGTGTGTTGTTGATGAGAAGGGGGAAAACAATTGGTGGTTCTTGTACAAGGAATATCTAGGCTGTATTGTTACTGCTAGAATGTTACCAACCTTTATTACTCATAACATCAGCATTCCCAGCAGTATTTGCCTTTATAAAAGCATCACAGAACTGTTTTTGAAATCTGATGCTATTTTTAATAAAAGCGGCTCAGCAGAACCTGTTTCTGTTATTCTCTCAAAGATTATTTGACCCAAATTACTTTCTGCCATTACTGTGGCCCGTTGTACTTCCATCTCAGTTCCTAGCACTTCTTGTCTTCTAGAGGTGTCTGACCCTGATGACTGTAAGCTGTCAAGGAGAGCCTGCTAAAAGTGTTGCCTATCAAACTGTGTAGTGAGTCAGCTAAAATCTTAAATAGTGCCTTTCCTGTTCTGGTGTCAAAGCATTAGTTGTATGGTACTGCTTTTGAAAAGCGTAATTGGGAATTGGTGGAGTTCAAAAGATATTTACATGTAGATGACATGATAAGAGCATTTATAGTTTCTGTGTTGGTGAAACACAGCTAATCTGCTTTGTTGTGAAAGCTGCCTTTTTCTTTTGAAAATCTAAGATTTGTTGTTTATTTTCTACCCTTTAAGATAAAATAAGGTATGCAAGTATACCAGAGAGGAAAAGTATAACATCCTTCCAGTTACTTTTGATTTGCAGGTCTGCTGATGATTTTTGTAGCTGTGGGTCCCCCCCCCCCCATAAAAAAGTAGTTTTGAGCCGTTTAAGATGCTGGATTAATTTGACAACCTCTCTGTGTCATTCTAGAGGTAGGGTTGTATGGGATCTGGGTCAAGTTCTCATGAGAATATAAAGGGTGAGAAGAAAATACTGGTGGAAAACGATGTGTGTAAGATGGTGAGTGAATATGGCAGATGCAGAGTTTGGACCTTTGAAGGTCCAAACCTTGGGAGGTTTTCAGGTTTTAGCTAAAACCACAGTAGTTGCTGGTGTTTTCAGGTTGCCTTGTTCTGGTGTGATCTGGCTGCGTGCTGTTTGAGGATCAGAATAACCATCTGAAATATGCTCTTTAAAAGTGATTTGACCCTGCAGTTGTTTGGTGACCCATAGGTGAATGTATTACAGAAACACTGTTAGAATTATTCAGTCCAGATACAGTTCAGAGATTTAAATTTCTGTATTGGTGACATCTTTTAGCTCAGTATCTGATGATGTAGTTACTGTAGCACATGCTTTGTTATGATTTAAATTGAACAGTTTATACCTAACGTGTTTGTATCAGTCTTCAGTTGTTATTCAGAAAAAAGTTTGAGAAGCTAAACAACTAAATGAGAATCTGAATGAACTTGAATGGAAAAAAAATAAGAAAAAATGACCACAATCCCTGGTAATACAGAACATTGGCCTCAGCATGACTAGAGATCACTGGTTGTCATCTAACCTGGTGCTTTTTGAAATGAGAGTTACAAAATTTACTTGTAGGTTTGGAGTAATTTTAACTATCTTAGAATTAAGTGAGGATATGTAGTTTGTGAGCTATGTGTTGGGTAATGATACAAAGTCCTGCAAAACTATAAAGGTGTCTATACTGCTAGCAGTGCATTTCTAAACTTTGCATTTGGACTATTTTTGTCTAGAGATGAGCTGCATTATATGAAGATGACCTGGTAATATATACGTATCTAAATGTATGTTTAGATGTTTTAATGGTGTGGAAATAATTTTTGATTAGTAGATGCTTGTGTACAGATATGTCCATTCTCATGCACAGGGATTTAAAAAAACTGTTACTTTGTGTTTTGTCACGCTAGAAACTGTCTCAAGCACCTATAGTACTTTCCTGTTTCTCTTGTTCTTTTATCTCATGTGGTGTGCAAGTGGACAATTTGATCTACAGTGTCTTACAACTGTGTTTTGAGATGTGTTTCAGGGGGAACAGGGTGATCTACAAAGTTGTTAGGTTGCATTTGCACTGTTGCATTTGTATTACCTAGTAAAGCCTCGGTGCCACAATGCAGTGCCGTATCTCTTCCCTAACATACAACTAATACAGTTGTTATGTTTTATGAGGAATTTGTCTGGTGTCTTCAGAGAAGTGCTGATTTTTCTTTAGTTAAAAAAAAAAAAAATGGTTTGGTCAATGCGTGGTTTAACCAGCAAGATACATTAAAACAGGCAACTTGAGGATTCACATGGGATAGTTAGTAAGCTGAATTTTTTTTTTAACTTGCCAATCCACTGCTTGATTTCTACCAACTCGTTGCCTGCATCCTCTTGCCCAGCTCACTGTGCCAACCCATCTCAGCGTCTGTTAGCAGCAGAATGTCACTAGGCTTACTGTCTGCTACTGCAGCAGCGGCGTGGGAAGCTTTCATTGCAGATCTCTTTGTTGCTGAACCACTGGGAACTGTCAGGGCATTTCTCCATGGTGCCCGAGAGCAGGACCAGCAGTGTTATCAAACACTGTGGAGAAAATGCATTCATCGGACTGTAAGGATGTGAGGCTGTTGCAAGAATAAGCTGAGTCAGGCAAAGGGAGTTTATCTTCCCAGTACTTCTGGCAAGTACAGTATAGCTTAGGAGAGTCTGAGATCTAGGAAATAAGAGGTGGAATGCTTCTTGGTAGTGCTTTTACAGGAAAATGCTTTTATGATTTTTTTTTTTTTTTGCTTTTTGTATTATGCTGGAAAAATATTCATTAGTTTACAGGACATTTTTGTTGTCTTTTGTTATAATGGTTATTGGAGTGCTTGAACTGATCTGGCACTGTCTGCTATTGCCGTTAGGTTTTCAAGGTCATGTAACTGAGTGTCAGGTTTTGTAGGCCTTCTCTTTTTCTATATTTTTTAATACTATATAACCAACAAATATGTAAAAATAATGGAAACAAAACATTTTAACTGGGAGAAAACTAAGTGATAAACCCAGAAGAGTATGTAGCCCAAAGGTACGACCTTTTGAAAATATGGTTAAAACCTTCTTCTAATGTGTCTTCTAATTGTAAAAATCCTAATGAGGAGGCAGTCAATTCCTGCTCAATATCCTTTGTGTGTGTACTTCAGCCTCTGAATCCATGTGGATGATAAATAAAAACAATAAAGGAATTATGTGTATATGTAAACAAATTGGTTCTTGGCTTCTTATTGTTTTTATGAAAAATATTTGGTGAATAGTAATTTTATCTTAACTATAGTTGCACAAATAACTTACCCATTATTATTTTTTTGTGGAAAACAAAAGGGGAAAAACTCCTTTCATGCTGCTCTCTAGTAAAGAGAGCTAATTGCACAATGCAAATTTCAGCCAGATCTCTGTATTTAAGAAGAATGTGAAAAGATCAAAAATCTATTCAATTTTAAAGTAAAGGAAACTGGCCTTTGAACAGCCAAATGCAGCTGTGACCTCTGTGAAAGCAGTTATGAGTGGCTACCCTGAGACAGTGTTGAACATATGTGCTGTGAACATGTATTCTTTTTGCCCGGTAACACATGTTTGAAAGACGGAGTTTTAAGAATATAGTTCTCATCAATTACTGGTATAATCTGGAGTCAGAGCAGCATTCTTATAATGCAAGAAAAGTTCCATCAGGTTAGATGAGACATGAAATGTGATAACTACTCTTCCACTAAATATGGAAGGCAATAGGTGCCTAGGAAAGAAATGTGAGAACTGGAAAAGCAGGTAGTAACTGGGTGTTTCACCAAGTACTGTCTGAGTTTGCGTGGTGTTACTGCTTCAGGAGCCAGAGGCAATAAGATTTAGTTAATAACTTGTAGTTTGTTTTTTCATTACTTTGTCCATTCTGTTTTTGAGTTAATGCAAGCTTTAGGGCTCCCACAATGTCTTACTACAAGTGGTTCCACAATTTGGTTCCATGTTTTGAACTTTTCTGGCTTTTGGATATTAGATGACTAGCTTTGATATCAGAGCAGAACCTGAAGTATCCGTTATTCATGTTTTCCTTGCCTTTCATGAGTTTGCAGAACTGTGTCCCCTCAATTGTGTCTTTCTTACGTGGAGAGTGTTGGTGTACGCTGTTTCTCATGCATGTGTTCTTTACACATTGCTATTTTCTCTGTGTTTTTCAAGTTTTCTTATTGTTTTGAGAGGAAGATTCAAATGTTTCATTATTATGTTTTGTTCCCCATTTCTTTTTTAATTTTATTTTGCTTTTTTTTTTTAGTCAGCTTATGAAGTCTAGAAGCTCACAACAGAGAGGCTGCTCTGTGGTATCATTACTTTTCAGAATCCTCATCCAGTGTGTATAGCATTTCACATGATTTATTAATATATGGAATAGCATGTATTTAAGCATTCATCTCTGATCACACTGGTGATTTTCTTCACAGTGGTAACTGTAGATTAGTACTTACCCTATTTCCTATCTTTTAAATCATTATCCATCTGTGGGAGAGCAATTTTCTCTTATCCTGTACAGTTTTTTTTTTTTTTAAAGAGCCTTTGTTAAGGGATGTTCATACATAACCTTCTGTATGTATTCTCTGTCTAAATGTTGGTTGACTTCTTAAGTGTTGGCTAACATACAGCATCCCTTCACTGTAACGTTTGACTCTTCCTCAGTTCATCTAAATTACATCTGTATTCTGATGCTGTTAATTGGGCAAGCAGTGTTTTATAAACGTTACTTTGGAACGGAAACGTTACTTTGCTCCACTGTATTAGAGGTGGTGTTTAGTCAGAGTATGGCTGTTCTCTGAAACTTCCAGAGGAGTGCAGGTAGAATGTGATCTGGCTGTGCATTTCCTCTTAAATACTTACGGTGCTGATGCCATAAAAATAACTATAGTACGCTAAGTACATTTTTTGAATGTTACTGCTGTTTTGTTAAGTTGTCACAAGCGTGGCTATGCATATCAGAGTATTTCACTGTAAGCAACCATTTTCTTCTGTTCTTCCTTTGAGTAATACAGTATTCCCGTGGAATGCTTCTTACCCAGTCTGTATTAATTTCTACCTCCTACTTAGATTTTTTTCTTCTTAGTGGCTTTTCTTTACATGTTTCTGAACTCCTAAAGTAAAATCCCATGACGTTATTCAGAAGATTGAAAATTCTGTCTTTAAAAAAATTGTAATGAAATGCAGATGCAAAGTGATATTAGATAAACACATCTTATTTCTGTAGTCTGCTTCATAGAATGATGCGGTACACATCTACATCAAATGGTAAGGATGAAGTTACATCATATTGGAGTTCAGGGCTCGGGATCATATAGAGAATTTTTATTCTTTCTAGTACCATCCCCTTCCTGTTTTTCTCTTACAAACAGATGGTTTGCTCTGAGGGGAAAAAAAAAAGTGCTTTCCATTGGAAATCTTTGGACTTGTGTTTGTTTTGTCTTGGTAACAATATAGATTGCTGGGCTGCTATTCCTAAATTTAAACTTATTTCCTCTCACTTGCAACTACAAGCAGAGCATGCAATAACGAATTAAATTAAGCCTCTGCAGTCTATTTTGGATGCTGTTTCAATATTAAGTAAACAAGCATGAAAACTAAGTAGGGAATAGTTTTCTAAGCTTTAAAACTAAATATGGAAAGGACAGCATCATGAGCATACATACGAGATTGGAGGCATGTGTGAGTGTGCTTGATGGTCATCTGAAGCCAGCTGTGAGGCAGCTGTAATTCAGAAGCATTTAACCATGTGAGTGCAGCACTGTGATTGTGCCTAATACAACTTTTCTTTAATCAGAGATTGTTCATTCAAGTTTTTTTTTACCAGTCTGATAAAGTTTTATGGATGCTAAACTGAAATTAGTTCCTCTTGAGCTGAGTGAGAGAAAATTTATAATGTGGTTTGGACCAAAGTGTGTAGAAATGACCCACGCTTTTGATTATGTAAAGATGGAAAAGCTTATGTGACATCATGGCTTAGAGGTTCATTTTTTGTGATGCTTTTCCTATTGCCTATCTGGTAAAGAAAGAAGTTTTGTTTACAATTATATGTAGGAACTTGTATCTTTCCTGTCTTGGAAGATCAGTACTTAGCTTACTTCATACGCAAGGTTTCCGCAGCTCTGTTTACACAGCCATACCCGAGTCCAGACAGCACTGTGCTTTCATATTTGCTGTCAGATATCATAGAATTACCTTGTTTGCTGCTGGATTTAACTGATGGTTACATGTATTTGAATTCTGTATGCTTCTGAGCCATCATTCACAGATATTCCTCTTTAGTTTTTCATTTCCTGATTTCTCAAAATTGCTCCAGATCTGTATTTTTGTTTAGTTTCGATTGTTTCTTGTGTGTAGCTCATTGTCATCACCATTCACTTGCCCCTTATTCTGTCCCCTCTGATGCTCTTCCATCCTGTTGTGTTCTTCCTTTGTACACAATTGAATACTGTCTCCTCTCCCATGATACTTCCTTAATTTGTGACTTATTCTAATCTTCACGCATTGCAGCCTTTTGGTTATCACAATGTTTTGTTCTTCTGCTAACTTGTCTTGGAGTTCCAGCATTAATCTTAGTTACGGTCTGCACACAGCCCGTTCTCTCCTCCTTCTGTTGACACTAAAACTACAGATTTGCATTTATGATTAAAAAAATAATGCCAACAATGAAAGGAAATAATGGTAGAAAAACATAGAAAACTGAAGTAGTGTGGTACTAACATGCTGAGTCCTATTCAAATTTAGTTTTGAGAACATTCAGGCTTTGTACTAGAGGGACTGCGTTCTACTACTCTTGTATGAATTTTGAATTAAGCTGAAAGGCCAAGAGAGCAAAGCACAGTAATTATGGAAGTTCAGAGAAGAGAAAGTTTTACTGTAGTATAAATTGAGTTTTTAAATTTGATTCTTAAGGCGATAGCTATTTAAGCAGCAGTTTGTTGATTATTAGTATCCACCTGCAGGTCCACTTTACAATGGATTCAAAGAAAAAAGAATTAGCATGCACTTCAGTGCTTCACTCCTATTACTTCCTCATTTATAAAATAAAGGAAAGCTTTATATCAATTGTTTTATTTTGCTTATATGCTGAAATACTTTAAGTGCCTGGTACAAAAGATTAGGAACTTCTTTTCATGTTGTGTATTATCAGCAAATTAACAGAACTAAGCAATCAACATGCTTAGTGTTTTGTTCTGCTTTTTTAATTAGTCTAAAATTTTAAAAGCAATTGGTTTCTCCATGGATGCATAAAAGCTTATTTGTTGCTTTTTATGGCTAAACTGGAATTGTATGTTGCAGTTTTTTATGAAAAACATTGTTTCATTGACTAATTTTGAGGGACTTGTTTTCAGAGTGGAATTAAACTCTGTTCAAAAGTTGAATTCATTTTCTTAAACATTATCTTGTTCATTGTGAGTCATTAAGATATTTTACAAGTTCTATGCTTCAGTTGTGGCAGCTTTATTGCCAGAGCCTCATTAAAGATAAAGAGAACTGGTGCGATAATTGTTTGCTTTTAATTTTTATGCTGTTTATTTTTCTACCAGGTCTGTAATTGTCTGCTGCATTAAGAAATCTTGCAGCTGCAGTTTGAAAACTCAAGTTCTTTGAATCTTTTTCAGTAGAAACTGCCACATGCTGAAACATGTAACCTTGCCTGGTCTGCATGTTTCAACCATGCTTAAGCTGGCTAGGCAAGAATATCAATAATGATATACTTATTTTTTTAAGACTGTAACAACTCAATATTTAATATCAGGCTGATGTTACCTGAGAAGCATTTTTCTCCTCTTAGAGTCCTTTTGCAAATTGATTCCCCCAGTAAAACACACTGGTAATCAAAAGTGTTCTGCACCAGCAGAAGTAGATTCTCCTTCCGGTAGATGGAGTTTGGCCAGGGCCCTGAAAAAAAAAAAAAAGAAAAGAGAACTGGGTATTGGTCACTGAGACAAATACTATTTCCGCTACAAAAGATCTGTTTCAGTTTTAAAGCTTTGTCCTTCAGTAGGATCATCCCATCATCTTGCTGCTTGAAAGTGAAAACCTTGTCCTTATATCCAGATCTCTAGTCTCCGCACATCACTAACTATATATTCCAGTTTTCTAATGCTAATGAAGAGAAGCGAGCTTTCTGGAGTGTAACTCATTTCCATAACTGGGATGCATTGACATTGAGATACTTGTTGTTTGTATGATACAAGGCAGTTACCTTCAGTATCATCCTAACTGCATGTTTTCCTTCAGGCAACTTTAACACTTCCCTTAGCTTTTATGTTTGATGGTGGCATCTATAGGCTGACCACGTATACAAGAATAAGAATCTTGTATGTTTCTGTCAGTGGTTTTAGGAAGTGTAAAAACTCTGTCTTGATTTTAAAGGAACTGATGAGGATTCCACTTCTGGGGTCTTTCATCTTTTCTTGTTAATCACAGAGTCACAGAATGGCTTGGGTTAGAAGGGACATATAGATATCTATTTCTACCTTCCCTTAAGAAAATATTTCCTTTTCAGTCATCACATAAGATAGAAGGATGAGAATGGTTACACATACTTTTTGGGCCTGTTGTATTTGACTTTCCTTGTAGTGGCTTCATGGTAGTTTTTCTTCAGGCCAATTTCCTTGGCTTGGTTGTTGCAGCCCTGCTTTGACACTGTGCATTTTGATAACAAAGGATCCTTTTGCATGGTCTGCATTTCCTTAAGTTTGTGGCATCTGTGGTCTGCCAGAACTGTTTTGACAGTGCCACTTTTCTTTAGAACCTGGTGCAAATTTTTGGGTGGGGTAATAACTCTGCTAGGGATCTCCTGTAATTGGCCTTTGGCTAGCTGCCAAGTATATTGTAACACTTGTGATATAGTGCAGCAGACACCACAAGGGAAAGAAAAATAAATGTTTCTGTAGTTTTAGTTACTTGGAATCTGTTGGCCATACAAATTCCAGATCTGCTTTTTCTTGAGTGTGGTCTCTTGCTGTGGTGGGCTAGTGCGGGTCAACAGTTCAGTACTAGATAGCCCCACACTCAACACAAGTGGGAAGAGAACGGAAACGTCAAAAATGAGTCAAGATAAAGATAGTTTAACAGAACAGTGATGGAGTGGTGAGGAGGTACAAGGAGTAAAAAGGCAATCACTTGCCACCTCCCACAAGCAGACCCATGCCCAGCCAGACCTAAAGGGATGGCTACCTGATAGACCTAGCCCCCTTGCACTCATTTTTTTTATTGCTGAGCATGATGTTATATGGTATAGATATCCTTTTTGGTCAGTTTGGGTTAGCTGTCCTGGCTGTGTCCATCCCCAGCTTACTGACTGATGGGCTGAGTGGGTGAAAAAGAGAAAGCCTCAGTGCTATTCAAGCATTGCTTAGCAGTAGTCTGAACTCTGGTATGTTATCAGCTCTGTTTTAGTCACTAATCTAAAACACAACACCATAGAGGCTGCGTACAAAAAAAAAAAATCACTCAATCACAGCCAGACCCAGTATACTGTCTCACCCCTCAGCTTGGGCTAATGAAAGCCCCTGTGGAAATATTTTCCAGAAGTAATTGGATTTGTGTGTGATATATGCCTCGCTGAAGTAAAGAACAGATATGACTGACAGGTCAAATAATCAAAGTTTCCATGAAGTACCTACTTGATGATTGCTTTTCAACTCAGGGTGCATTACTGCAGTTTGCTGGCAAATAATTTAGAATCATTTAAGTTGGAAGAGACCCTTAAAGGTCATCTAGTCCAACTCCTCTGCAGTGAACAGGGTCATCTACAGCTAGATCAGGTTGCTCAGAGTCTGGTCCAGCCTGACCGTGAATGTCTCCAAGGACAGAGCATCATCCTGTACCTTCATAACGTGTCAGTGTCTCAAATTTTTGAGGTCTCCTTTCAGTTTGTGCATTTTCTTTAGTACCTCAGTGCTCACGGTCCCTTCTGTTTCCACATATATGGACTAAGCATTGCATCTAGTATCAAATCTTCTAAATGTTTATGCTTTACCTTTTGTTATTAAGAAAATGGGCTACTTATTGTCTTCATACTCTTTTTCTCATGGAGCACATGACAATGATCTGTTTTCTCATACTTTGGTAGTCTCTTGTGAGACTTCAAAAAGATTTAAATAAAGTAGTTCTTCATCTAGCACTTCAGCATATTGAGAGAATTTGAGATAGGAAGACCAATTTTCTTTTAATAGCCCTACTGTTTACACAGTCATATCACTTGCTAGATATTTCAGACTGTGAATTCATGTACTATCAAACAAAGGAATTATTTGTCTAATCTCAGGAAACTGAGGTCCACTTAAATATAAATCTGACTTAGTATTTTGCAGTCCTTTTCAGTAATACTCTTCCTTAATGAGTGTGCATGATTTTGTTAATAGTTGAGCTATTTTGCTACTAAATTCCTTTCATTAGCTCATGATGAATGTTCTGTTTTATTTAGAAGAACGAACATTGCATTCATTTGACAAACTTCATTAAATTTGGAGCTCAAACAACTAGAACTGTAATTATATGGAGAAGAAACTTGCCAATTTGACACTTGTAAAATTGAACCCTTTGGGAATCAGTTGTTATCTTATGCAACATGACCAACTTAGCCTTTGTATTGAACAGAGGCAGGTCCCAGGGGGAGTACCTTCAGCTAGAAGTGCTATTATCTATTATGATTTAATTGTTTTATAGCCTTTTTACCACAATGAGACATCTGCTCTCCATGTATCCAGAGAAATAACACATCAGATTTGTAGACGTGGTAGTAAGCTTTGTATTCTTCTCTAAATTATCTGATTGTTTAGAGTTACTTGATTACTTTTCAAAGGACTCAAGCAATTGAAGTCCATGAAGACTGTCCTCTTCTCCTTTAAAGCAAAAATTTATTAATCTTTACATGGCTATGAAATTTAAAAAGAAAGAAAAAGAACCTCCCATCCACC
>JANHGO010001788.1:0-32700 GCA_024606505.1 Aquila spilogaster
TGAAACGCAGTATGCTCCATCTGAACATCAGGAAACACTTTTTTCACTGTGGGGGTGACTGACCCCTGGCACAGGTTGCCCAGAGAGGTTGTGGAGTCTCCATCCTTGGAGATGTTCAAAAGTTGCCTGGACACAGTCCTGGGCAACGTGCTGCAGGTGGCCCTGCTTGAGCAGGGAGGTTGGACTGGCTGACCTCCTGAGGTCCCTTCCAGCATGTGAAATACATTTTGGAATTAAAAAGCAAATGTGGAAACAAATGTAGAAAATGCAGGTGGTCTGAAATTTGTGGGAAGTAATACTGGATTGTTTTAAATAGTTGCTTCTGCTTTAAAAGAAGGTTTTTGAGGAGATCATTTAGGAAACCTATTCAAGTCGTAGTATATATTGGAAGATTGACTAAATACTGCTCACTTAAAATTATTTTCCTTTTGTCGCATTTAGCATGTGACTTGCAAGATTATTTCAGGTAGGTGTTAGGCCTAAAATAACCTCTGAATTTGCATAACTACAATAGTGCAGTGTGGATGATCTAATTGAGAATGAAATACTTGTTTTGGAGAGCTTTTTTTTTATGATCATCTGATTGCATACTAAAGCATATTAAGATTTCATGGGTATTTTAATCGCTGTTTGTAGGAACAGCAAAAAGGTTTTGTTTCAGGGTTTTATATTGTGTGATTCTCAACTATTTTAAAAATAGTTTTGAATGATAGGTTAATTCTTTGCATCTAAACTTTAAGCAAAAGTGAATTAGCTTTTGACAGAAGAGAAGTCATAGGGTGTCAATTTTGCTTTCATACAAGTGAGGTCTTAGCTTTACTTTTATAATTAAGTTTCTGGCTGGAGTAATCTTAGTGATAACAGTGGCCGTAATTTTAATTTGTATAAAATTGAAGAGTGTCAGTATAAAAGAGAAGCCAAACCTGTTTTGCAAATAGGATTCTTCAAATGTTTTTAAGACCTGTCAGGTTCTGCTAACAATCTTCTGTCCTTTAACACTGACAAGCACTCTTATGCTTTCATGTCTTTGTTTCAAGCTGATTGAAGTAACATGTTTCGGAAAGAGGTGATCCTTCCAGTGACCAGAAGAGAACTGAAAACCGACTCATCTAAGCCCAGTTCTTTGTGATGGGTTGTTTTTCCCGAGGTACATTTTTACCTGTCTCACTCCTGTGGCCACACAACTGCCAATGCTAATACGAAGAACCTGGCAGAAGTGCATGCCTGGAAGGACAGGATTTCCTCATTTGATGACTACCTGTATAATGGTTCATCTTAAAGCAATTGTCAAGCTGTAGTCCAGGTGGCAGCTGGAGTCACTTTTGGCGTCTGCCCAAGTTTTCTGCTTTTGAAAAAGGTCCAGAGGTGCAGTAGAACACAGGAAAGAGTCACTGAAGTCTGGCCAAAATAATCTGCTTGTGTCATACTTGTCTAGCATGGAAAGTTGTCTGCTTGTGCTGCAAGTTCATGTTAAGTAATAGGTTTTTTTAATTGGTGCTATTTGGTTTTGACCCAGTATGGTACCTTAATTACATTTAAATTACACTAAAGCATGTATTAAAATGTTTATACCTTTTTTAAAGTATGTTTGTGTTCTGTTTGTTATTTGATGCATTGAGGGCAGGAAATATGCTTTCAAATAAAATGAAAGCACTTATGATCTGTATTTTAGGTGCAAAGAAGCAGTCAGTACAGAATTGTTAAATAATACAAAATTGAGTGTATTTTTTAGTCTTGATAAATATCGTAGTACCAAGTCATGCGTAAGCATTACATTCTCAGCTTTGCTAATTACATATCTAGGAATAACCTTCTTGTTGTAATTTCTGGATAGCTAATTGGCTAAATACGCTTTGTCCATAAATTGTTTTATTAATATTTAAGCTATGTTTACTAAAATTCTGCACAGTGCTTGCAAAAGCCACTTGTTAGCAGCAGAAGAGAGATGGTTATAGAGGCAAGGTAGTGATAAAAGCTGCAGATAACATGCAGAACCTGGAACTTATATTTCAAAAACTTTAAAAAAAAAAATCTCATGTGTGAAAATAAATTTCTTACAGGTAATCTAGTTCAGTACTTGTGTCTTAAAGCACCAGAAGCAACACAGAACTGATTGGTGTTCTCCAGACAGGAAATGGATATCCTGCAGATGTTAATCTTGGTTGAACTTGTTGATAATTGTTTGAACTGTGAAGATTTGCAACTTCATCAGGTTTTGTTTTTTAACCCTTGTTGCTTGGCAGAGCTAAGAATACAAGTGTAGCAGAGATGGTGAAGAAGGAGAATAGTTATGTGCTAGAGAATTTGACTTTTGCAGTCAGCTTGAATCTCTCAACTTGTTCCTGCCTTAAGGAGGTGTCCTTGTCCTGTTTCAATACCTATGTGTGGGACTGGGGTGAAGGGCTGTCAAACCTACTGTACAGACAGAGATTCAGTATGCCCAGCATTTTATTATAAATACCCCATTCTGTGTTTGGCAGAACAGTTGTAGAAGGGGTTAGAGAGCCCTGACAGCTCTTAGTAGACTGCTGCTCCTACAGTCTGTCCAATGCATAACCTGTCCTCTGGTTGCTCTTGGGAAAGAAGGTTCCTGGGAAAGCAGCCAGCATTGAAAGACTTCTGTTCAGATACAGTGTGAATGTTTTTGCACCTTATATTGAATTGTAAAGACCATTTAACTTTGTCCTTCAGTCACGGTTGTAATGTTCAACCACTCTGGTGTGGCCTATGTTTATCTTAAGGTGCAAAGAAAGATGCTCTCTGTAAGGCAAGCAGTCAGCTTAAAATTGAAAATAATGCATTTCCAGGAACTGTAGTTGGTAACCTGTGACTAATTTTTTTCTGATTTTTACTTTTTTGAGCATTTAGCTTTTATGAAGAACTTTTTAATTATGTTACAAATATGTAGAATATATAGGAAAAACCATATAGTGAAACTATAGCTCTTGCTAATAGGAAGTGCCTCCATTAACAAGGCAACATTAGTCAATTACTGAAGGAGCTTTTTCTAAACGTTTCTAGACAATACGGTAGTTTTGAGTGCAGCAAGTGGATAACAGAACAACTGTCATGGTTCCGTCAAACTTCATGACCGTACAGAGGAGAAGAATTTTAAGAGCTTGCTATGAAGCTCTTGTAATACAAAGGAGGTCTGAGCAGATATTAATCTGTTGCTGTATAGGCAGCTCTATTTGTTTTCATAGCTTTCAACATAACTTTTGCAAACAGTAGAAGAGTAGAATGCTCTGAGAAAAGGAGCATCATCCGTTTGTATTTTCTCTTTATTGGTAACTTTGTGATATCCATATTTCTTTCCCAGCATACACGAAAGCACAGGAGAGAGCTTTTTCTGTTGGTATCATAGGACTGCTTAAATTCTGAATGACAAACTCCATAAACTGCCATTTTCTTCCCCCAAAGTGGTCTTATTTGCTCTCAGTAGAGCAATTGGAAGCTTAATTTAGGCAGATTATGTTGTGGCTTTTAAAATGTTAGGGGTTTTTTTAGAGAAATTTTAAAAAAATTTGGGATTCTCCTATTTAATGTTGTTAGATGGCAAACTTCTATAGCTCTACATTTCACTCATGCCTCCTGAAGAACCAAGAGGTGAAGGAGCAGTGTCGCTTGTGATTTTCTTCTGTAACTGATATCAAGTGTTTACCTGGGGAGAGGCAACATGAATACCAGATATCATTGCATACCTACAGCGTGCTCTTGTGAATATCTATGCATATCAATGTAGAAACATAACTGATTTTCAAAGCCTTTTAACAGTCTGTAAGTAGTTCTGTAAGAACTTCAGAAATGAGACTTCTGCAGTACTCAGTTAATTTTATTTATCTTTTTTAAATCTTGCCTATGGATTTAAATAACTATCAGCTGTTGTCAATAGTCTGTATTCTAAATGTATTCTGCTGTTTCATTTCTGCTGTCTGTAGAGGATTTTTATTTTTTTTAACTTAAATTCAGTGCCTGGTGTTCCTAGATAAAGATCTGATGCACAACATAAAAATATTGATTAAAATATTTGTGTAGGATTGTCTATTGTAAGATTGTGATCTGAAGCTAAACCTTTTTCAATAGATGTGAAAGATGGATAGGGAAGCAGAGGAGATGGGACATAACTGTGCATTCTAACCAAAAATCCAAATCTGCGCTTGACTGAAATACAGTAAAGACAGTCTTTATTATAAATAATGAAAACAGATTTCACAAAACTGGAATGGGCTCCTTGTGTTGCTGTTTAGCTTGTGATTTGTAGAAGTGGAGTTTTCCATGTGCTAAATACAGTTATTCTTGAGAATTACACAGCAGTAATTGCCAGGGGGAATGGTAAATATCAGTAATGCACTGAGTTTACAGTTTTACTGGGATTTAATTTTTTTAACTTTCCTGAAGAAACAAGAAAATTTCTATCCTTGTTCTTCTGTTTTTACTAACACTTCGATTTTAGCTAATAGGTGAAAAGAGTAAATAATGTAAGACAGCTAATGTAATAGGTTTTATCAGTTGACAAGCTGACAAGAGGTATTAAAGTCAATCCTGCTGAATTGTTTTTTGCTGTTCTGTGAAGCTAAATCTTGAGGTGCTTCATAGACATGAGCACTTGTCTGTCTTTTAGCAAACTAAGATCTGTGACTGATGAATTTTGCTCAGCTATAACTTCTACAGGAAGGATTAAATTGTCTGATCAGGAACTACATTATTGATAAATGCTTCTGAACACTATCAAATATAGCATCAGGTCTTAAATTATTGGGGGTTTGCCTCATTGTTGACCCATTACACAAGATGTTTTTGTGCTGGTGCGCTACAATAATTTAAAAAATGTAACTTTAAGGTAGTGAAAATTTATACCTTGGACACCTGCATTTTATTTAAGAGTGGATGGAACTGAAAAGTTAAAATTTATAATGATGCGTTTTTTCAGAATGAAATAACTTTATCTGGTAACTTTCTGTTATGACCATGAGTTAGCCTGCATACTTGGGTTTGCAGAATAAGAACTCCAGTAGAATTAAACATAGAAGAACGATCTGAGCTATTTAATGATGGTTCACTAATGCAGTCTCAGATCCACTTAATTTTCAGAGGAGAAAACTAGATTTCAAAAGTGTTTGCAGAAGATTTGACTTGAACATACATTGGAATTGCTTTGGCATACTGCACTTTAGCTCTGTGTGTGTGTATATGTATATATATATATATGGGGGGGGAGGTCTCTGTGTGTGCATATAGGCATCATGTATATCTATGCCACTTTGTATTATTAATAATGTACTCATTCAACTACCTCAACAGAAACTCCATGGAAAGGCTAGATCCAGCTTTGATATCTCCTTGAAATTGTTGTTATTTCGAGTGAGTTTTGAATATTATAGCAGTTTTGCCAGGGAATTGGGTATAAGAATTCCTCATGGTATGCAGGAATCACTGTTCTAGATATGTTGCCATCCGTTCGTTTTAATGTGAAACTTAGTTTAGTACTATCAGCCAATAAACTTTCTGTCTGCAGGGGTATTGCTAAGCTACTAATGAAGCTGTAATTTGTTATAAAGGTTTATCTGGAGATGCCACAGACACTAAAGTAAGTTGGAAAATAAAATATACAGCTGAGTTATGAGCAAAACTCTTATTCTGACAGTTATCTGAACAAGTAGATTTTGTATCTAAATGACTAAATACAAAACAGCCTGATCAAAATTCCCTTTTAATTCTGGTATTGCAAGATGTCAAAGCTACTTTCTGACATCAGTTTTTTTCTTTTGTTGCTCTGTATTTCTCTGTGTTTGCCAGCATTCTTTGATTTTTATGCCTAGCCAGGTGTGCTAGTAAGCTACAAAAAATCTCTCTCCTGCTCTTATTTCTGTGCTAAAGTCTAGGGCTGTGATACCACTTTTTGCCTTGCTCCTTCCTTCTGGGATCCTGAATTCTACCATCTCAGGGTCCTGCAGCAAAGGCTGCCACTGATCTTTATGAGTTCTTCCTTGATTGTAAGTGTGAGGTTTCAACAGACCATCTCCCCTCATTGGTTCCTCAACCATGTGTGTCAGGAAGTTGTATTCCATTTGATGTACTCCAGAAACCTGCTGGATTGCATGCACCTTGCTGTTTTGTGCCTCCAGCAGATATTGGGGTGTTTAAAGTCCACCAGGAGAACCAGGGCCTGTACACATGAGGCTTCTTCCAGTTCTCTGAAAAAGACTTCATCTGCTTCATTGAATAGAACCTCCTGGAGGACGTGTCAAAACATACGGAAGGCAGGGAGGTGATTAGAGACAAACAACATGGCTTTAGCAAGGCCAAGTTGTGCCTGACTAATCTAGTGGCCTTCTATAATGGAGTGACTGCATCAGCGGACAAGGGAAGAGCTACAGATGACATCTACCTAGACTGCTGTAAGGCCTTTGATACAGTCCCCTACAACATTCTTGCCTCTTAATTGGAGAAATATGGTTTTGATGGATGGAATATTAGATAATTAGGTAATACCTGGTATCAGTACAAACTGGGAGATGAATGGGTTGAGAGCAGCCCTGCGGAGAAGGACTTGGGGATACTGGTGGACAAAAAACTGGACGTGAGCTGGCAATGTGTGCTGGCAGCCCAAAAAGCCAGTCATATTCTGGACTGCATAAAAAGAAATGTGGCCAGCAGGTCAAGGGAAGTGATTCTCGGCCTCTACTCTGCTCTCATGGGACCCCACCTGGAGTACTGCATCCCATTCTGGGGTTCCCAGCACAAGAAAGACATGGACCTGTTGGAGTGAGTCCAGAGGAGGGCCATGAAAATTGAGTGCTGCAACACCTCTGCTAAGAAGAAAGGCTGAGAGAGTTGGGGTTGTTCAGCCTGGAGAAGAGAGGGCTCCAGGGAGACTTTATTGCAGTCTTTCAATATGTAAAGGGGGCTTACAAGAAAGATGGAGAGTGACTTTTCACCAAGGCCTGTAGTGACAAGAGAAGGTGCAACAGTTTTAAACTGAGAGTAGGTTTAGATTGGACATAAGGAAGAAATTCCTTATGATGATGGTGGTGAGACACTGGAACAGGCTGCCCAGAGGGGTTGTGGGTGCCCCATCACTGGGGTTATTCAAGGCCAGGTTGGATGGGGCTTTGAGCAACCTGGTCTAGTGGAAGGTGTCCCTGCCCCTGGCAGGGGGATGGACTTAGATGATCTTTAAAGGTCCCTTCCAACCCAAACCATTCTATGATTCTGCATTTTCCTGACCAGGCAGTCTGTAGCAGACACCCACCACAATGTCTCCCATATTGGTTGTATGCTAATCCTGACCCATAGTCTCTCACCTGACTCCTCACCAGTCCTAAGGCAGAGCTTCATACATAAAGCTGCTCTCTTACATAAAGAGCAACTCCCCCTCCTTACTGTGCCAGCCTGTCCTTTCTAAAGCCTTATACCCACCCATTGCAGCACTCCAGTTGTGTGAGCCAGTCCACCATGGTTTTGTGAACCAAATGACACTGTAGCCCTGCACCTGCATGCAGACCTCTGACTCTTCGTGTTAATTCCCCATGTGGCATGAGTTATTGTACAGGCACTTCAGAAAGTCACCTAGTTGTAGTGATTTCCCAGAAGAGGTATGAGAGCTGTCCCTGTGCTGTCCTGTACATCCTTCCTTATTTATTAAGCTTGAAATCGGTCATTACAAGGTCTCTGCTGTCCGTACCCCCCCCTCACTTTGGTCCTCATTTCCCTCCCCTGTCATTCCTAGTGTAAAGCTCTCCTTTACCAGGATGACCACCTTGTTGGCAAAAATGCTTTTTGCCCTCTTTGGGTGGAATCTGTCACTTCCTAGCAGTCCTTGGTCCTCAAAGAGGATCACATGCTCCTAAAAGCCAAATAAATCCTTGTTGCCAACTTCAACTGCATAACCAGCTGCCCAGTTATTATGACTCAAAAACTGCTGGATGGATGTTTGAAGGGAATAAATACCATCATAAGCTTTCATTAAAGTTTTGGGGGTTGTTTTTGGTTGGGTTTTGGTTTTCACTTGTACATGTTTCACCTAAAGTATTGGGTGTCAGGTATTTATATTTTTACATCTTTACAAGTAGAGTTGTACAGTTATTTGAAAACCCTGCCAATGGGAAGTTGCTTTCGGTGGTTGAGCAATATTCTCTGTATTCTCTGCAATCTATTGCATTTCCTTTTCTCTTTTTCTCTCTATTTAAATTATTTTGGCATAATATGAAGCATATTTCAAGCATAATGAAGAAAAAATAGTATGATAATTTGATTTCTTCCCATTTCCCTTTCCCTCATCCTCAACTGCCAGCGCTTTTCTCCTCATTCGTTTTTTCCTAAATGTTGCCTTTCTTAGCAGTTAACTTCTGGCTCTGTTTTGTATAGCCTTAATTCATCTAAAAATATGGTTAGACTTAAATTTACAATGAAATTTCTAGTATAAAGCAGGAGGGTGCTATGGTAGGGTTCCGTAGCACATGTTCATACATTCAGTCCAAATGCAATTGGCAGTTTTAAGTCCTAGTTTCGTTCAAATTTGTGACCTCACTGTTTGAATACTTGGGATTCTTCATAGCTCTGAGGTTGTGCCATTATTCAAACCATAGTAGTAGCTAAATTCTCTGGCTTTGCTTTTTTTTTAATTATTTTAAAGACAGGGCAGTTGGTGTAGATATGTGCTTACTCCTTCGTGTGTATATAGAACAAAGCTGGAACTGCATTTCTACTGCTGGGGCTCTTTTCTGGTGACAGCAGTAGCAGCTGCCACCAGCTACTTGTGGCAGCCAAGCAAGCTAAGCTTGGGAATGCCTCAAATAGGCAGCAGCAAGTTTCTTACTGAGCAGTCTCCTAATTTCTTTTTTAGGACCTCTACCAATGTCGCTGGATTTTTATTTTTTATTTTATTTTTTTTTAAGATCATCAGTGTCCAGGTGATTTGGTGCTTTGAGACAGTAATTTAGGGAATGACTTTGATTCTGTGGTCCAAGTGGGGGACCACAGCATTTATCACTGCAGTTGAAATCACTTTTAGTTTGATTTGAATTTAGAGTGACGTAACTGAAAGAATACTTTGACTTTTTGCTTGTTGGTGTAAGAATATGCAAGGAAACAAACTGAGATCTACTTTTGGACCCAAGGTTTTGCTCATCTGCCTCATTTCATTATTCAGTCCCTGAAAAAAATAAAGGGCAGCTGGAAACTGGTGAAATGTCAGCTGTTCCTGGCCTGGACCATGAATTCAACTTCCTATTTTTGTCAGTGTCCCAAAGGTCAAATAATCACTTGCAGGATTGTGGAGTCTTTCAGTGTGTGCACCTTACATGGTCATGCAGAGATGGAGTCAGTCCTCTGATTCCTGCTAATTTCATAGTTCCGGAAATAATTTGTTGTTTGATCTTTTCAAAAAAGCAGTACTAAAAACCTAGTTGTCTCCTGGCAGGTTGCTAGCACCCCTGTGCTATCTTCACATAGGCATTGGCACAAACTTTAGTACAACTGTGTCTCAGAGCTGACTGGGAAATTGATCCAGGCAGCTTTTCCTTTTTTATAACAAAAAAAAAAAGAAAAATATTAAATGTAGCTTTTAAGTAGAGGCTTTACATTTAGTTTTAGGTTGTTAACAGTTATATTCAATGTTTAGCAACTGGAAAAAATAATGTGGCTTTTTTAAAAAAGAAATTGTGAAATGATCATACAATACATTATGCTGTATGCGTATTAATAATTGTCTTGTAGGTGATTATAGTTCATATAGGAATAATATTCCTGTAGTTAATATGAGATATTTTGTATGGTAGAGTCTTTCTAATGACACGATCATGCTAAGGAGAGACCTTTAAATTAACACGTGAAGAAGAGAGTTTAATTTAAAATTCATGAACAATTGTTTTACAGGAAACTGGTATCTCATGTTTAAATACTTAGTGTATTTGTTACTTTTGCAAACAACAGTGGTTCATTTTCCTACTATACTTATGTAACAATATACCTTCCAAATATTTAGTAAGGTGAATAGCCCTATTTAGTTTTAAATGTTTTTCTTGTAGCTGCATTAGCTTTTTCCAAGACATCTTTAATTTTTGAAGTTAGCGAGATGACATTTCTAAATAAACTACTAAAAAGTAACTTGTTTAAAGTTTAGAAAAAGGCTGAACTAGTAGAAATGGTATAGATTAGTGTTTTTTTCATAGATAGATTGAGGCTGTTGAAATGCAATCTGTACTTAAAAAAACAAACCCCAAAACAAAACACCCTGACTTTGAACAGTAGTTTATATGCCTTAAATATATAAAAATACAAAGAACTACTGTTCAGAAACCTAACAGATCCAGATGGAAGAGAGAAACTAAGTGTTCTTATTTTCTCTGTGTCAGATTTTTCATTCCAGTATATTGTTGAAAGCTTCAGATTTCAAGAGGTCAGAATTTAGTCATTTTTCCCCTGGAGACAGAATTCAACAACCTTCTATAAATATCACAACCAGGAATTTTTTTCCCAATATTCATATGAATGTTCTTAATAAATCCCATAATCCTTCCGTAATTTAAAACGTTATGAATCACCCTAAAGGCTGATGATTTGAGTCATAAATTGATTTCTGAAATATCGGAAGTCTTCCAACATCTTTAAAAGAAAACCTCAAGTATTTATGTTTTCCTTCACTTCATACATGGTCTTGATGACAGCTTATGGAATTTAATACTAATCTGCATACTTTTGAGACACAGAAGACACTTTCTTTTCAGGATACTTTTAATTTTCCTAACACATGAAGGTGTTTGGCATTTCAGAGGCCAAACTACTGTAAGAAGTACAAGAAGCTGTCTGTCTGGATCAAGATTCTTCAGATAATTTAGCTTTACTGATCAGTGCTGCTCCAGAGAACTTCCTCACTTAGAAACTTGGTCTCTCTTGATTTCCTCAGTAACTTCTGTGTATTGGTTCCAAAGGGTCTTGTGAATTGGTATGCACACAGAAATGTCCCTGAGGCTGTGATTTTAAGTAACAGCTAAACTGAACTGAATTGTTTCTTTGTTTGTTTGGGTTTTAAGCAAAATTTAAATATTGAGCTATACAGGAAGCAATTTTGATTGAAATAATTACCAGAATAAATTCTGTTTAGATTCAGGTATCGGTTTCATGGGAGATACCAATTTCTTGTATATGTGTGTGTCTTAAAAACATTGTTTTGTTTGACCATTGCTGTGTTTCAAGTTTGAGACTTAACTATTGTGTAGTGGTAGCAAATTAAATGGGAGGTTTGTTGTTAGTCAGATATGGGGAAGAGAGAGGCCCTCAAAGAATTTCTGAACCTTTTGCATATATTGCAGTATAAAGATGATACATTTTCAGTTTTGAGGAACTGTCATGTTATCACAGACATAACAGTACTTAAATGAGGTTATTTCCATTAAAAAATGTGAAGTTTATTCTCTACTTCTGTAGTGGCCCATGCAAGTTAAGTGTACCTTTCTCCATTGTCATGAACATGTAGGAAACTTCTGATTTGTGTAACACAGTAGTGTTGGGGCAGCTGAGTTAGTGGTGGTGTATTCTGAGCAATGAGAAAACCCCTTCTATCAGTCAGATCTGCTAGTGTTTCCCTCTCACTTCCCTCCTGTAATTTGGGTTGCTGGTTTCTTTAAAACAAACAAAAATATTACTATATGATAAATGTGAAGTATTCCGTATTGGACTAAAGAAGAAATTAGAACGGGGCATTCAAAGAGGAAATAGTGCAAAAAAGTGAAGGTTTGTCATTGGGCAGTTTTGGATTAGTTGTCTGCTGGGTTATTTTAAAAGAAAAAAAGACTAAATTGAAATGTACTGGTTAAACTATGCTTTTTTTGATGCAACATTTGAGGATTAGTGCTGCCGAGGAGGATCTGGACATCATCCAGAAAAGAAAAAAAACCTTTACTAAAGGACTAAACTAAAGGACTTCAGTAGTGGAAATTATGAACTTCTAAATACAGGATCCACCACTTGAGAATGGAAAAACTAGTAACAGGCTTTGGGGTAGGCAAAGGCTGGCTGGTTGGAAACAACTGAGGCGAAGAATGTAACTATATTAGGTGGCTATATGATGTGCGTGTCGAGAAGGCAAGTACAGGATTCTACCAGGCACAGTACTTCCAGCAGAGAAGAAAGTATCGTTAACATTGTGCAAACTTTTGCTAAGACCTTGTCTGGGGTACTACTCACAGTTCTGGTTGCTTTTGTTAAGAAAAACTGAAACTGGAACAGATGCAGGGAAGAGATTCTGAAATGAGAGAGCCCATCATTAAAAAAGTGTATTTTGTTAGGCTTGGCAAAATCTGCGAGTGAAAGAGAGAAGAGGAAGTAGTATGTAAGCTCAGTTTTGTTAGCAGGACTAATAGATATAAAGTGGACATTAATAATCTTAAAGTGGAAATTTAAAATAGAACCACTGTGCAGGAGGGAGAGATGATGTAGGGAGCATTTAACATACGTAAGTTCACCCGAGGCTGTAATCTCCTGAAGAAATTTTTGGCAACAGTGGTGGCTGACGTATTCCCCATTCTTCTTTCTCATCTTGCTCTCTGCGCTATGTGTTATTGAAAGCACTTGTAGTTGCAAGACAAACTGCACAGTGGAGCCAGCTATATGTGGATTTACCTAAGACTTTCTCAGATAAGTTCATTTGCTTCATTGCATGAGTGCACATATGCTATATTGATGCAGGTCCTACAGTTGGCTGTAGGACTGTATGAAAAATCATTGTGGTCTGAGACTAGATTCACTTTTAGCAGCAGTGCTGCATAAGCACCCCCTGTGTCCTAGCCATTTGTTCCTGGTTTTGACTGTCTTGAAACAGCTCTTTGCGTAGCTGTACTTTACGCCAAATCAAGCAACTGCTCTGGATGAAGAGTAATACAGTAAAAAAACGGGAGAAGTGGTTTGTGGGGGGTATTTGGGTGGGTTTTTTTTCTTCTTTGGCTTGGTTCAGTGTAACCATGCCAAAGCTGTTTCAGGAGGACACAATAGCTAGAAGGGTTGCTGGTTTGGCCAGTACCACTGCTGAAGAAATGCTGGTGAAGCCACAGCCTGAGATGGAACAAGGCTGTGTTAATACATGAATGGGATAAAAGGGTCCTCTGAATGGGAAAAGAGAAAAGTAATGATCATTGTCTCTAGCTGATGAGACTGAAGATACTCTACAACCTTTCTCTATTTTTTTGGAGTCAAAGCTATTATTTTTAATATACTCCCTTTTGTTCCTGTGATTGAAGTGCTCTTTTTAACACATTTGTTCATTCCTGCTGCTTTTCTTCTCACTGTTGAATGATTTCATACCTAATGTAGTTTTAGATTTTTTTTTTCCAGATTTCCTTCGCTGCCTCCTGATCTTGCGCACTAGGTCTTTCTTCACAGAGAAGAGAAAGGGGCAAAAGATTTGGTCAGATTTTAAAGGAGTCTGTTAGGACAACAGCATCAGTTTTTCTGAACAGTTTTGAACTGATGCTCTTGATTCAGCTGCTGGTGTGTTGTATTTTTCTGTGAAGTGTTACAGAACGTTAGAGCATAAAAATAAAATTTTGGGGATTTTGATTCTATGCTTTTATTGCAGTATTTCCAGTGGGAATTTGTCAGTGAACAAAGCTCTCTTTATGTCCCCCTTCTCATGTTCAAGAAGTAGGTTGTGTGCTTTGATTACCAGTCTCTACCCACCAAAAATCCCTTCCTGCGTGAGATGTGGATTCTCACCTACCTTAAGGTGAACCAGAGAGAGAGAGAGAGAGAGGAGAGTTATATTAGTCATCAGTTTCTTGAGTTCTTTACTGGTGAGGGGACAGGATGTTTCATCTCAGCTTAACAAACCAATTTTCATTCTTCTTTCTCACCAACAGTTAAAAAATAGCACCATTTTCTGAGACCCTTATAATTATTTATATCTCAGTTAAGAGAATGTCATAATTTACCTGTGTACTTAGTACATACATGCCTTAGAAATAATTTTTTGTTCCTTCTTTCATCCATCTGGAAGTGGGACATGTAATCAGTCACTTTCTTGAAGACTGAGGCTGCTAGCATAGCGTTTTAAACCTATGTACTGATTCAGGAAAGTGAAAAGCAGCAACAGCAAATTAGTAGTGAATCATTGGAAACAGATTATCAAGGAAGAAATGAGCTAAAAATGGAATCCATAGAGCCAAGAGCCTGAACTCTTTAAGAAGGCTATTTAAGAGTTACTCAGATTTGAGGTCTTGACCCTTCTCTTGCAAATGACCTTTAATGAGTTGAAAAATAGGATGTAAAGGGAGATCTGAGGACAGTCTCTTGAAAGAGCTGTTCTATGTCAATAGCTATTGCTTCTGTTTAAAACAGTCATCATACTTCAGTATCATCCAAACATCAACTTGAAATGATGTTCTGTAATCTTCTGTATGTGGCCCTTCCTGTGGAAGCATGCCCCTCGGAAAGCCACCCAGCAGCTAATGTCTGATCTTGTTCCAAAAAGTGTATAGGTCTTAACAAAGTATGCTTGCTATTGCTATACCTGCTATGGCTGCAGCTTTCAGACCAACTCTTTTTAGACCATGAAACCTATTACTACAATAATTATTGAAAGCAGAATTTGCTTCTCTGTATGCTGAGTTGAAAAATTATTTGTAAATGGTTGTTTTCAGAGAGCGAGGTAGTTTCTGCTGTTTTCTTTGGAAAAAAAAAAAACTTAACGTGGTAGTATTGGTTTTGATAGCAACAAGTAGACAGATTTTTGTTCTGACAAAATTTATTAAGCATGTCCCTTCAGACGTACCCTCCAGCCTATATTCTTCTATAAGTCTATGAATAAAATGTGAGAATTTACAAGGATAAAGTCAGTGTTAACAGATAATTATGGAATTCTGAAAATGAAGGGTGTTGTAGTATATGTGAACATAAAAATATTTTCTGAGTAGATTGCATGTGAAGAATGTTGTTTGTGACTGGTGCTGAAATTTTTATTTCATGGTAATAGAATAGAGGATCTAGTGAGCATCTTATCTCAATGTTCTTTCTTTCCCATCCCCTCAATATCCCAGCCAGTCAATGTAAAATATGAGTTGTTTACAAACTACAGATACATTAAAGATATTTTTCCATATCAGCATCTGTTTATAGCATATGTATGCCTAAGAGATTTGGTAGATAGACACCTCATACGTTAAAATGTAGAATGACTGATAAATTCATTCTTGCTTTTTGCTTGATAAGAAGAAAAATCAGGCCACAAACTTACCATTTCTGTTGATAGAGGTTACAAATCAGTTAAGGATAGCTTATCGCCCTTGCAGGTTGGAGATAGGAAAGACAGGATAGCAGAAGAGATCTCTTTCTGCCAGTGCTCTGCTTTTATAGTGACAAAAACATGTAAACAAGCTTCTGAATTGTACCAGAAAATCCTAAAATTGAAAGTAAATATTTTTTTCAGTACCTTGCATAAATTCTAAGCATATCCTAAGGTTTTCTTGGGGAGTGTTTCCCTTTCACAAGCACTGGAGTGGCTACTCCTTCTGTAGTTTCCTATGGAAGGAAAGAAATGGTTAAGAAAAAAAAAAAAGGGAAAAAAGGCTTGGAAGCTCCTCTTGTCTCCTCTCTGTTTTTTCTCTGGGGTAACTCTGCCAGTGTTTTGGCACTGAACATAATCGTGTGGTGGTCTTTTCAATTTTGGTTTTCATTTCTTCCCTTTCTGTGTCAGACAAGGCTTTGAGGAGGGCTGAAAAATGGGTTCTAATAACACTGCAATGAGGGAACACTGCTGGAAGGGCAGTAGGTTGGAAGGAGGACCATGACTGGGTTTCTGGTCCACACGAGCAACCACTGCTTCTGACTGGAGTTGCACTGAGCTCTGCAGTAGAAATACTGAGTGATAAGGTCATGCTGGATGTCTAATTAGCTCCTATAGTGCACTGCATTGATAGGACTATGCTTTTTTAAGCATGTTTCCCCACCCTCACCCCCCATCAGGTAGTTATGTGTTGAATAACTGAAGTTTAAGTTACTCTAGGTTTTTTTCACAGGTGTTTTCCCTGAAGTTTTTGTTCCTATGTAGAAAAGCTTGCTTAAGCCTTTAAAATAGACAGTAGTTGACTATTTTTAAGCTGTAAGAGTAATTTCTTATAAATCATATTTTATTACTTAGCTAATATTTCTTAAATTCTTTAAAACCTATTATTTAAAAAAAACGCCATTTCCAAATCTTTTCTTGACTTTAGTTTCAATGTTTTTAAATGACCTGTTTCAAACCCTACCACTTTACTCAGTAGCCTTTCTCCAGTTATTTCATTATTTATGAAATCATTAGAAAATATGCATTGTATTCAAATATTACGTAAACACTATGATTCAGTACTTTCTAAGGTGTTTAAGTGAGCATGTCTCATGAAAATGATCATGAAGGTGAAGGAAGACTTCTGAGTTGTTGGGGGTTTTTTCCTACCTTAGAACCACAGCTTTGGTACTCTGTGTATATTCTTTTTTCTGTTGGATTAATATTAGAAAGTATGTATTCATATTGGGCTGAGATCCAGTGAACTGCTGTCTTGTGCTTTGTTCTTTGTATGTTTTATCCTAAAATTGAGTTAAAACACAGGCTTGGTTTTGAAGATGTGAACTGTTGAAGCATAATTGTGATAGAAATGTTGCTGCTTGGGAACTCAGTTTTGTGACTTGTACTGGGATATCTAATTTTCTAAAGAAGTACCAGATCTTCAACCCAAATGTTCTTCTGTGCCACAGTCATAATAATTCTGTATTTTAAACTTTATTTTGAAAATATAACAAAAAATGTGTACCCAACATTGCCAGTGATGGCTTTTTAAATGTGGATGCCGTCTAATCCAATGTGCTAGCTTGCAGAGAGGTTCAGTCACTGTTTTAGGCTGCAGTTCCATGTGCAAATGAGCTGATATAGTGACTAATTGCAGGTTTAATTAATCTTGGAAATACTTAATTTTCAAAAGAGGTTCACTTCAATCAAAGGGAAAATTAAAGAACAAGAATATATTATAAATGACATGGATGATTGAAGAGGGAAAGAGAACTATCTCTTTAAAATGTGGTTGTAATTTGCTTCCTTTCCAACAATTTTTGTCAATTTAGATACAGTCGTTTTGGAAGTATTAACCACATTAGTATAAAGCAGTGTTGACTGCTGCTTAGGTAAGAAAATGCATAGCCTTTAAAAAAAGAAAAATTAAAAGAAAAAAAATCTGGGTATATATGTCTCTTCTTATGTGACTTTATCTGTATACGTTTAAACTACCTTAATGCAACAAACTGACATAATCCCTTTTAGGAAACACTGATCTTCCATTTAAAATGTTGAATAAAGGTAACTTTAAGACCTCTTATTACATGTTTCAAATTCTTAATAGTTAAGCCCTGTTAAATAAGGAAAAGGAATCTAAGGCCTTGTACTTCTAAATGGAAGCTCATTTTTAAAGGAGCACTCTGGTCATTGGAAAACATGTTGTTCACTATTGTTGGTTTTACTGACAAAATGTTCAACTTGTGTTTCTTACCTTTTTTTTTTCCAAACTTAAATTAATGAAACTGAATTTGAGAGCCAAAATGCATTGGTTTATATTAAATTCCTCAAAAAAATGTGACTCACTTAAGAGAGGTGTTAAGCAAATTCTTGGTGATCCGATATGAAAATGACTTCAAACCTCAAGTTTGACGGCTCTGAAGCACAGAGGTTCAGAAAGTGTCTTTATAGCATCTGTCAGTAGGAACTCCATTCCCACAGGTCGGCTCAGTTCATTCAGGACACGCGAAGGGAACAGGCTGTAGTTACTGGTTGCGAGTATTTGTGGTTGTTATGAACCAGCAAGGTATATTTTAATCACAACCAGTTCTCATTCTTGCACACCAACATGGATTGGAGGAAAGGGGAAAGGAAGCAGAACAGACAGGTAAACCAACAAGATTCTAGTATAAAAAAAATAAAGCTTGCAAAATATCAACTTATGATCTTTATGCTTGAAGTCCTAATGACATAGACTAAATAAAATAATTTAAAGTGAAGGACATGATAAAAAAGTCTTTGATGGTCTCAAATTTTTAGGATTTTATTCTAATTCAAGTGGTATATTCCTGAAGGAGAGAGTAATTAATAATTGATTTCCTTCAAGTTTGTGTCTAGCTGATATAAAATTAACTGTTCTGTGCTAGACAGTAAAGCTAATCACCAGAAAATTGTTTCACTAGGGTTAAGGTTACATCAGGACCTGCCCTGCTTACTCGAAATTTTGGAATCATGAAAATAACTGGTTATGAGGCACCTCTTCAGCATTCTTACCCACCTTTTTATGGCCTACATGCCTACATGTAATCAACAACCTCCTTAATAATGTATTCTAATACTTGATTTCCATCTGCAGTAGACAGCAAAAATCAGCATGCATCCCAAATTCATTTTAAGAAAATACATTTTGCTTTTTGGTATGCATTGCTGGAGGGACTCAAAGTATTGCAGGTGTTGGAATGTGCTGCTGCCAATGTTGACAAAATATCAGTGAAAAAATTATCTGTCCTTACTACTTGCATATTTTAATGATTCTCATACTTTGAGCTAGTGTAGTCTGTTGTGTGCATCCTAACTGCAGTGAAAGATTTTGAAAGCTTGAGGGGAGGCGGGAGGATAGCTCTGAAACCAAAGATTTATGTATCTCAGCAGGTATGTCTGTTAAGGGTAGCACAGAGAGAAATGAAATATAAAACATATTACATTATAATTTTAGTTTGCATGACTGTTACAAGATGCAGTCTTACTATGCAACTTAACTCAGTTCTTCTGTTTTAATAAGTAAACAAATAAGTACTCTGATCTATCGATAACAGTTTTGATGATCTGTATCTAGTGTTACAGTTATTCCTTCCCCTATCTGCATCACCTCTGTATTTTAGATCTGTATAATTCAAGCTGCAGGGTTAGTAAAATGAGCTATAGAAATTGTCATTTAGTGAGGATGTGATACATGTTTCCCCAGTGGCAGACACAACTGTTGAATAGCTCCTTGTCTCACTTCAGAGATGAAACACTGTAGTCCTTTTCCTGACTGAGAAGAGTGTGATTTTAGTACTGAGGGTGACCTGAAAGACTTTTGTGACTTAACTTCCAAATAAGTTTTGAAACTACTGTGTTAGGAAGCACAGATTTTTTTTTTCTGACTCAGATTAGACAGTATCATCATGGGCTATTATAACTTTATTTGTAAAATTGCTGTGTGTCATTGCAGCTATGAGGAAAAAGTCAAAAAGCTAACTGCAACCTTAATTTATTTAAAAGTTCCTTTCTGTTACTTGGCACATGGAAGCAATGGTGTCTGCTTAATTGATGAGGGCACCTCTCAAGGGTGTTTTAAAATTATGTAAAATTGGAAAATTCAAGCCTTTATTGTGCTGCAATTGTCATGGAACGCATTCATCTAATGTCATAACATCTACTATTTTGAGGCTGTCTGTGGCTTGAATACGAGAGAGATAATTTTGAAAAAGTTGGAAATCTAAGGCTTGTAAACAGCTGAATCTTCAGGTTATGTTTAAAAATCTTTCTATTTCTATATGAAACTCTAAATTGGTGTGGGTTTTTAATAGAATGAGTTCATTGTAGGCATCACTGAATTCTTGATTTCTGTGCTTTACAGCACCTTTGATTTACTTAAGAGTCTTTGGCATTCTTCATTCTACGTAGAGAAGGCTCTGTTAAAAACAGCTAAATTTCAGTATGGCCATAAAAGTTGAGACTGTACAGATGTTTCTTGTACCTTCTCTGTTACAGAACTAAATAAAATGCTTAATTTTTTTTGTCCCAGACTTAATATGCAGGAAGCAAATCACTGAAGTCAGGGTTCTAAAATGTTAATGCATAATGGAAAGAAAAAATAAGTCATGGTTATGAGAGAGAAAGGTAGGGTTGACCACAAGACTGATACCTTTTGGAGCTGCAGTTTGTATGCTCCTTTTTGATTTATGATTTCTCTATCTCTCCTTGTCTGCTCGAAGTATGTACACATATTCTGGTGGCTGGGCAAGCTCTCCAGCCCAGACTTGAGGAAACAAGGAAATCTAGAATTAGGTTGGTCAACAGCAAGAAATACTTATATTCATAGAGTTTATGTGAATGAACAGAAGTCAGGGGTCTACCTATAAGTAAGGATATGGCCTTGTCAGGCATCTCTACGCTCTAGTAATCTACCATTCTGTAACAGATTATGTTAAAAGCATTGTTTAATGTCTTCAGAAAGGCTTTGTGTGTGGAAAAAACAATGAGAATGAAAAGAAAAAGGATCATTTTAATGAAATACATTTGGTTTCTAGTAATTTGTGGCAATTATGAATGAAAATGAGTATTGTCAATGTTATTCCAAAGCTGTGGTTTAGGTTTTGAAATGTTTTTAAGTTACCATAATATAAATGTGTTTATAGTATTTTAAAGCAATTTTACTTTGACAGATGCTAAAACAGTAAGCAGAGACTTGGGATAAGAAGGTGACAATGATCTATATAAAATGGGACTTTTTAATAAAAGATTACTTTTTGAAATGTGGGGGGAGGATTCGAAGTCAATAGTTGTAGGCCTTCCGATGCCAAATGAAGTCAGTTGAGCCTTTCGCATTTACAGATGTAAGTGGATTTCTATGTATTAGAGTCTTAATTGAACATCTTTTTAAAAATATCTGTGGTAACTGTTGGTAAAAGACCAGATACTGAACAATAGTGGGGTGTGGATTCAGAGGAGAAAATAGCCATCAGTAGGGAGGATTTCATTGTATGTTAGGAGCAAGGAAAGAGGAAAAAAACCCACGCATTTTCTTGTGTAGTTAGTTCTGTTTGAGCACATCAGTGTAATTCACATGTATATAGCTGTGCTAATAAATACTTTCCTTGTTTGTGAATGTTTAGATTGTGATTCATTGGCTGGTTTTGGTATTCCTGTTCTGTGTCAGAAATGATCCTATTTCAAGAAATCTTGGCAAGTATGTTGTTTAAAGAGTACAAAAATTGGATTTTAGCTATGGGAGTACAGGTTTGGTAGTGTGATGAAGTAAATACTTTGAATCATCTGGTATGTAAAGGAATAACAAAAGCCACTTATAAGGGTTTGTAAGTGCCCTTAGAGGAACATTTCTCCCTTTTCAGGGAACCTTTTATTTTGAGAATTGTGTTGCTTTGCAATCTCATTGCTCAGAAACTTGTAAGCTAACTTCCAGTTCACTGCTTGAATGGAAGAATTTATCTTTTAAGCTATATTTAAGAATTTATTTCACTCAGCAGGTGAATGTTCACTCAATACATGAACTTCTGAACAAAGGCATTTTCCATCCTCAAATTTTCCCTTACATCTTTTTGAATGGATTTCTTTAGAGCTATCATGTCAGTCATTAAATAAGTAGCAGTAAAAAAGGATTGATTTGCCACAACTATTGCAGTCTTGAAACAATCCTATTCTGTTTTCATAACCTATTAATTTTTCATGTTTGAAAGCTTGACCTACCATAATTATCTGATTGTATTATTTGTTGTTAATATTGGATGGAAGATTTCATATTTTAAGTCAAGGCACCAAGGACTTAAATCATCTACTAAAAGAAGCTTCCAAAAATGGTATTGGTGGTGATGGTTTTTAAAAGGTTGCCATTGTTCTAACTTGTGTTTTGGCAAATGTAATTTCAATTTTGAAAAATAACTAGGTTTTTATTAGTCGAGTGCAATACTAACATCTGTCTGAACTAATTTTGATAAGTCTTTTTATCTATCACTTTTGTGGACGTTCTTTAAATGCCATAGATGAGAGAAATTTATAAGCTTTTGTGAAATTTTGAAGTATCATAATGGAGGTTGTTTATATCTAGTGATGTCAAATAAGCTTAAAATAAACCTAGTTTGTGTAAAACAAACAAACAAAACCAAACAGCATGACTCAACAATTCTGTTACTCTTATCATTGTTTTGAAGGAATATCCTTTCAGTTGTTTCAAATAGTAATTTCTAAACTCTAGCTTAGGACTGAAAGCAAGAATGTCTTTCTCAATTTTTTTTCCACTATTTGAATTATGAATCAAAATAAAGTCCACTTAAAATTTAATAATAATGTCAGTGTATTGCATAAGGTTTTCTAAGAGTATAGACTTTCTCAAGCGGCAGGGTAAGTTAATACAACTTTAATATAGGAAAATACAAAACTCATTTGGTGTTCTTTACACTAGTCTGTAGTTAAAATTATTAATTTTGATTTAATGGGCAGCAAGGATGAGACGTATAAGCTTCTGTGTAAATGCTACACTTGAATGTTGGAATCTAAATTTTGTTTAGAAATAATGGAATTGTAGCTCAACGCATAAAAGAGAATGGCTTATTTATTGCTGGTTTCTGTGTGTGTGTTTCAGGGGTCCATTCAGTGTTGTACGGCGATGTATCAACAGGGAAACAGGGCAACAGTTTGCAGTAAAGATTGTCGATGTAGCAAAATTCACTTCAAGTCCTGGATTAAGCACAGAAGGTAAGAACGAACAATTAAGTAAATTCTAAGCAGACAGGTTTTTTGATTTGTCAACCTTTTCTATGTTTGTTTGCTTTGTAAGATCCTTTCTGGTTTGTATTTTGTAGAAGTTTTAAGGCAAGGTCTTATATCTTAAATTTATCTTGATTCAACTTAGTGCATACATTTCTAATATTTAGTAGTTCCTACAGCTATTCAGTTGTGATAATAAATATTAGAAAGAATAGTAGGTCTATACTAACTCTAAGCCATTGCTATTTCTGTTTGAATTTTTTTTTTTAAGAATGTGAATTTCTTAAAGAAACAAATTAATTCTGAATCAAAAAAGCATACAAAGGAAGTAAGAACACATCGGTTTTGTTTTTACTAGTCTAAATTTAACAAGTAATTTGCTATAAAATGTGTGGAAACTTGTGATTGAAGTGTGCAAAATTATATAAAAAACTATACATTTTTCATATAGTCAGGATTTTAAAACAATGCTGCAGAACTGCTGCACTATAAATAAAAGGCTGTAACTCAACATTTCCTATTTTAGGATAAAGCACTAAGTCTTTTCTAAATTGAATATGCAACTCGTGTGCATAAAGTGCTTCTTTTACACTGCATGAAAAAGCATGGTAACTGAATGACAATCACTGTGTATTCTATGTCCAGTGTATTTTTGCTGGAGATCATATTCTTTTGAACAGTAATGTTTTGGGGGGATTCCACTTGTGCCATCTAAGTCCTTATTGAACCCAAGTTCCCCAGCAAAAAAGGGTTTAATGACTTTTGTTGGCAATGATAACAAACAGAATCTTAAGCCTTAATTGCTAGTTTGATTTACAAGGTAAATCACAGGTCTTGCTTCAGACTTTACCAAAGATTTTCATTTAAATCTGATAATGCCATTGCTATTTTCTTTTTCCTAGCCCTCCAACAAAATATACCCCATGCTTTTCATAATATTCAGCTTGTGCATAGCCACATTATGGTTTTGGCAGGTTATACCAAAACCATTGTATTTTGAGATAGTGTAATCTTACTAAAATGATTTGGTATCTTTTAAAGAAGTTCTGTCTGTATTCTAGTGTGTTTCTGAGCCTCATCTTGACTACTGATGCTCGGACACATTTCTACCTTTAGTGGAGTACTGCTTTCCTCACTCCATGACAGTAAAATTCAACATTTTGGAACTATGAAGGAATTGTTGAAAGGGAGAAATAGCAGACAAAAGAGTAGGAAGTCATCAGGAGGAAAAGAGAAGCCAACAGTAATAATAGATTCACTGAAAAAATGAAGGATAGCTGTTGATGGTTTGCATTTGCTGCCTGGGTCTAAAGAAAAGGCTTGGGAGTATACTAAGAAATTTTGTTTTTTCAATTCCACTTGTGTTATATTGATATAGTTATAATTCAAGCTAGTAGGTTGTTGAGTTAACAGGTCGTAAACACTTTATGTGTTTAGTGGGTTTTTTTCTTTTGTATTTTTGGTTGCTAATTGTTGTTGGGTTTTTTTGGTTTGGGGTTTTTTTTAAGATTTTGAATTGTTATGCATTAGATTTGTAATATTAAGACACATAAGATGTATAAGTGAATGTGGAGCAAGTCCTTAACTCTCCTTAAGAATCTAAGTCTGTTTTTCACAAACTCTTTCCATCTTGTGTACTCTTTATTTTGTTTTTCCTCTGTGCTTGGTTTGGGGTTTTTTTTTGTGTGTGTGTGTACCTCTCTTCTATCCATCCTCTGGGTTTATATTTTCAAAGATTTTATTTTTCTTAATTTTTTTATTTGTTTGTCTTGTTTCTGATATGGCATTCCTTAAACATATTGGTGGGGAGCCATGATGGTGGTATTTGAATAAAATAAATGTTAGATAACTTATCTGGGAGGAAGCTGTGGTTGTAAATTGTGTTAAAGTGTAAGGCAGAATGGAATGGTAAGATTAATCCTTAGGAACATTCTTTACCTCAAAGTTTTGCCCTCTGCAAGACCATTCTGGTCTTGAAGGTTATCTTTGTACAACTTTCCAACTCCAGTCTTTCTTTGAGGCACAGGAGTGGAAGAGCAGGACATTCTGCATGCGAGGGAGCTGATGACAGTTCCTTCCTTAATTTCACATACATGTAGAGTGATGAGAGATAAAGACCCCAATATGCCTCCACGCTTGTGATTAAGTCTAAAAAGTCTCTGTTCTTGAGTGCTATTGCATAAGTACCCATGTGGGATGACATGTGTTTATGGGTAAGAACTTTGTCTTTGTATTTGTCAGCAGCGTGCTCGTGTGGCAGAGGCAGCCAACTGCATAGCAGACTTGCAGAAGTGTAGCCAGCAAGTCAAAGGAAGTTATTATTCTCTCTATTCATCCCTTGTGAGACCGCATCTGGAGCACTGTGTGCACTCTTGGCTTCCCCAGTACAAGAAAAACAATGATGTACTGGCATGAGTCCAACAGAGATGGACCAAGAGAACTAGGTTTGTCTAGCCTTAAGAGGAGAAGCTAAGGTGAGATTTAGTGCTCTCTTCAGCTACTTAATAGAAGGGTATAGAGCAGATAGAGCCAAACTTTGTATAGGCGCACAGTGAAAAGACGAGAGGCCATGCAGACAAGTTGCAACATGGAAAATTCCAATTAGACACGAAAAAAAAATTAACCCTGTGAGTGGTAAAACTCTGTTACAGGTTGCACAGAGAGATTGTGGAGAGCATCCTCAGAGATGCTCAGAACCGGGCTGCACAAGGCTCTGAGCTGCCTGATCTACTTTGACCTGCTTTGGACTGGATGACCTCCACAGCTTCCTTCCAACCTACCTGATTCTGTGATTCTGTGGTATTAGGAGCAACAGTCTGCATGTAATCTGTGGGGCTATATAGTTTCAGTACTACTTAGGGAGAAAATTTAGGCTTAACAGCACTGTGCTTAAAAAAGAGTTAAATTAAGCCTGGGTTTGATACAATGTTTCAATTTTAAGAGTTAATTTGTTGTAGTTTGATACAATGTTTTAATTTAAACCTGGTTTTGATACAATATTTCAATTTCTTTAACATGTGAGGTGGTTGGGCACGGAATGTGTTTTAAAAGGACTATTTGCTAGTCTAAACAATTCATTTAAAAATAATTATACCGATTTTTTACAATAATGGTATCTGCTTTACTACAGTAACAAAAGCAATCAAGCTTGAAAAATTAATACTTCTCTAGGCTAATCTGTGTTTATCAATTGGTACTATCGTGAGCATTTGTGGTATATGATAGAGAAGCCACTAGTTTGCAAGGCAAACTTTCATCTAGTATAGCATTCTTTCCATAAGGCTGCTTACACATAGTGTGTATAGAGATGGACATCTCAAGTGATTTTTATGTCTGTGTGCATCTCTGCAGTGGTTTGATAATAGGAAAAAAAAGAAATTAATGCTATGTAACGATGCCTGACAGCTAACAAATCTAATTTAGGCTAAATTCTATTGGATTCAAGTATTAGTATTCATGGTCTTGCATACTATGTGTCATCAATCTCTGTAGTGTTGTAATTCAACCATATTAATGAAGTATATTGACACCTTGTCACTGTTCAAGTGGCCACATGATCTACTGGATTAATGTTGCCTATTTTACAAAATGACAGATTCTAGTAGAGTTCACTATGCTTTCATATCACAGAGACACAAAAAATTTAAAATATACATAAGAAAGTGCAAAGCTTGAATATTTTTAGAAATAGAAGTGACTATTTTGTACAGTTCAATTTAGAGGATTCATGTGGAAGAGTACTTGATGCTCTCAGAAGCTAGTTTACTCATTGAGGCCTAATAAAAATATCAGTGTAAATAAACTTGTTTTCAAACACAGCTCTTAGTTGTTATACTCAGAATTTTTGCTATAGAAAAGTGTAAAAGCATGTTCCTTATTTCTGAATTTGTTACAGCTCATACCATAGTTACCTTTTACTGTCCATTTCTTCTGGTGCTCTCTTCACATCCCATGCATTTTATTTTTCTCATATTTTTCTCTCTCTGACTTGCATATCTTGCTTTTAGTTAGCTGTTCTAACACCAAATATCTATAAGTGCAAACACTATTTCTCAGGGAGAGAATGGTGATTGCTTCTTTACTACTTAGTAAAAGCCAATATATGTAATTTGTCTGCCTTTTCTTAATGTCAGATTGTTCTCTTGTAACATGCTGAGGGTTTTTTTTAAAGCAAATTAAAGGGCAGTGACCTGTGCTTACAGTGCATGTCTTTTTGAAGTTGTTTGTCAAGATTTGATTCATCATATATTAGATTCAGTTATCTGTAATTCATTTTGATAGAAATGTCCTCTGAAAGAAAGTGATTACCATTACTTCCACAACCTTCTAATAGGGTAGACCTTATTTATTAGGTTGATATATGCATCTGTACAGGTTTGTATGCATGCAAGGCACTGTGAAGCTGAATAGATGAGCTGATAAGGAAAGATTCAGGTTTCCTTTAGAACCCCAACTGGTTCTACTGGAAGTGAGCTGTGAAGACAGTCTCTGCAAAACGTTTTTTGGCTGTGACAAAGAGCAAGATTGTAGTCAAGAAAGAAGTGGTTTGAACATAGTTCTTGGACTACTTCTAGCACGAGGAGGGGCAAGATAATTGAATCAAAACTGGCATTGCTATGGATCATCCATTTTAGAAGAATTCCAAAATTATTTCATTGGGGACAAAAAATGTGAAAGTTGGCATCAGTTTGGTTTTTTTCTACAAAGAGCCCACAGATCTTTTCCCTGACATATTTTCAGGTTGTGAGTGATTTTCTTACAACTGAGACCTTACTCTTGTTCTGCATATTTCCTTAAATAGGATAATAAATAAAACTTGTTGGGTGTTGTTTTTTTTTTGTTGTTGTTGTTTTTTTTATTTAGACTTGCATTTTTTAAATCATTTTGTCAGGGCAGTTCATTTGAAAGGCTTTACTTTAATTCTGAGTAAAGATGCACAACTAAGTATCTTAAACTTTTGATATTGGAAGGCTGTGGTGAATCACAACTTACTTTTTGCAAAACTATCTGTGTGTAATATTCTGCACCTTCCTCCCTGTTTTTTTTAAGGGTTTAAGCAAAAAAAAATGCAGTGTCAGTGTTGAGCTCAAGTCTTTCAGTAAAAAATATTACAAATCTGTATGTCATCAGATTTTATGATACTATACCATATGTAGACTGGATTTGAAGAAAGGGTGAGTGACTCTGCCTTTGATTTGGAAATACCAACTCACCTGGAATTTCTGGTAGTTGTCAGTTCTGTGTTGTACCATATTTCACAGATCAAGGGAAGTTACTTCCTTCTGTGTGGCATTATTGGGCCCACACCTGAGCTATTGTGTCCAGTTTGGTGCTTCACAATTTGAGAGATGCTAAAGAACTGGAAAGGTCCCAGCAAAGGACTAGCAAGATAGTCAGGCCCCTACAGCACGTGATGGGCAAAGAGAGGTTGAAGGAGCTGGGTTTGTTTAGTCTGGTGAAGAGGACGCTAAGGGGATGATATAATAGTAGTCTACAACTACTTGAAGAATTACAAAAATGGCAGAGCCAAGCTGTCTGTTTAACACTGACAGCTATTACAACAAAGAGTAATGGCCAGGAATTGTTGCTTGGAAAGTTCAGGTTGAACATGAGGAAAAACTTGTCCACTGGGAGGGTAGTGCAGCAGGTACAGGTAGCCCAGAGAGGTTATAGGACCTCTGTCCCTGGAGGTTTTCAAGCACAGCTGTGCTTATCTAATGTTAGCAGTAACCTCACTGCATCAGCTTGACCTTGCTTTTTCTTTTATTATTATTTTAACCCTATAAGAAATCTTAATCAAAGTATTTAGTGATAGTAGTGTTGCAGATACAACTTTATTATATAGGGGCTTTCTTGAAAACTCATTGAGTGTATATGTCTTGGTACTGAAGAGGTTGAGGCATCTGTTTATAGACTGCAAAAAATCACATGGTATTAGTGACGCCTAATACACGAATATGGCATTTTGAAGTGAAGGTATTTAATGTGTTGGTAGCTGCTTGTCATAGGGTTCATGTTGCTGGTCTTTTAAATACCACTATAGTTTCTGTGTATGCTGTACCAACAATGAAGCAGGTTGGGGTAAAAAGGTAAGAAGCATTTGAATTTACCATGTAGCTACAGTAATACAAAATCAAGTATAAAAAGAATGCTTTTTAGGAAAATAAAAAAAAAAAAAGAACGGGTGTCAAGGTCATGATAAAGGGGACACATACTAGAGTTTGTGCCTATCAACAGGACTTGAAGAACGATGCTTAAAACAAGTTTTGATGTTTGTCATTCCAGGAGTCTACCTTTCTGTAGAATAATAGAATTCTCTAGAATAATATTACTAACATGTAGTTCCTAGCTTAGTTCTACTTCTTTCACACATGGGTAGAACTGTTCCTGTTTTGATACAGAAAATGTTACCTAAGCCTTTTTGAGGAGTTTGCTTGTTTTAACTTAATGAAGGATTTGAGTGTTGTTCTTTTCTTTTTTTGGAGAAGCCATAGGCTGGTTTGGTTATAAATTCAGTTCAACTATTTTGTACATATAAATTTCATAAATGTGTAACTGGTTTATAGTTCTGCTATAACTTTCATAAATAAAGAGTCATTAGAATTAAATACTTCTGTGCAGAAACTTAATGTAAGAGATGGAACCAGGCTTTTTTCCCCAGAAGGCATTTCTATAAGTGTTGAAGCATGTTAACTATATAATAGGTACAATGAATCACAGGAATGCATGAAAGCGTAACAAGGATTTCTTTTTCAGGACTCCTTTTTTTCTTGCTACTGGAAGTCAGTTCACTGCAGAAATGGTGCACGTGTTTTTTGGTTGGAAATACAGAATTCAGTCTTAGGCAACACTTCACATAATTTTTTTAAAAGTGTAAAATACAACGTTATATATTAGGGGCCTTTTTTGGTGCTGTTTCTAGTACGTGCTGAGATACAGGCTCCCAGGAGTGGGATATGAAGTGTCACTAAGTCACTAAGGTCAAATTACCATTGTTTTGACCTCTTTTGGAGTCCCACATACGAATTTGATTGGTCCAGGGAAACAACTACAAAGTTCTATAAGGAAACATGGCCTTTCATCCAGATCATAAGCAAAGAGTAATAAAGATCAACTATATGGTATTATTTTATTTCAAGAACATAAAATTTCTTGAAATTTGTTGCAAGCATAGTCACAGCAGTGTTGACGTAATGCTTTCCCTTTCCATCTTCAGAAGGGAAAACATAGCTTGTGAATTTATTACATCCACTTTAAAGCACATAAGAATATTTACCTAATTTTTTATGAACTATTGCTTAAATAGAAGGAAGATCATTAAGTTTTTATGTGTTGCAAGCAATTGGTTCTTTATTCCTCCTAATCGGTCTCCAAAATAAGGACAGCTTTGTTTGCTTTATGGCTTCAGTTCCTTGCCTATAATATGTATCTGTTTTTACTGGATTTACTATAGTACTGAACACACAATGGCTCTGCAGGAGCATGCCTCTTCCCCCCTCTTTTTTAATCTTTACTACTTGGCTACACATTGCTCTGATAACTTTGTTCATCTGTTCTTGGCTTCAGTGTAGTGCCAACATTGTAAAAATGACTATTATATTTAGTGGCTGAAACCACTATGGACTAGTTGCTCATTGCCAGATTAGGTAGGTCTTACATAACGTTATCGTGAAACTGCTTTTGAGGATGGTATTATGCAGCTGAGCAGCAAGATTAGTCAATGCATTTCCCAATTTTATAAATGTGAACAGTACCCTGTATAGGTTTCAAAATCCAATTATATGAAGTGTATTTGACTGTCATTTTAATAATTATTTATTCTAAGAATAACATATTAGAGCATTAATTAAAAAATTGCTGTATCTTGAAATTCTTAGAACACATATAATAATGAAATAATTATGTAATTAGCACTAAACAGAATTTATACAGCAGATAATATATAACTTAACTATTATTTTTGTTATATAACTGAGTATGCAGTTGACCTGCATTTTTTAAAAAGTAATCATAATTGATTGAAAAGTGCTCCTGATGTAACATTGCTATAATCTTTTCTCTCACTTTACATCCCACTTCCATACAAGTGGAACAAGAAAATATGTTCACATATATGAACAAGAAAATAAGACCTATACAAATGAATCTTGTTATGAAAAGTTTCTTTAAACTTCCTGTCATTTAAATCAGTGAAAGTTGGTGAATATGGTTTGTCACTTAAAAATTAATTCTTCTCTGTACATATAAAATAGGGCTTAGTGGCCATTTATTAAAATCTTTACTGAAATAACTAGTATTGTTAAATATGTGAATCTTGTTGGGTAATACATAATACTGAACAATTTTTCCAAAGAAATACACATCATTTATGCACATCTTAGTCATCTCAAGTCATAAAGGATATTTACTAATTGAGGAAAACTTCTGTACCGACTTGTACTTATGCATCACTTCTGCTTCATCTAGACAAAAACTGCTCGGTCCTTTAAATCTGTTGTTTGAGTCCCATCTCTGTACCTGGGAGCTCACAACAATTTAGAATGTAAGTTTCACTGAAAATTAAACTTGAAAATATTTTAAATTCTTAATAGAATTTTTGAATTTAGGAAAAACATTTTCAGATAGTGCTTGTGGTTCAGCATAAATCACAGAACCCAAAAGCTGCAGCTGATACTATTTATTCCAAGCAGACTGGCAAAATGATGCCTGCCAGGTAATTGGGACATCCTATGATGTACTGAATACCTTACAAGTGTCTTGGAAATAACTGTCCTAGGTTTATTTTGTGGGGGGGTTTTTTGCCGGTGGTGAGTCTGTCATTGAAATGTCCATCCCACTCAGCTACAGTTGTATCCTCAGTCAGTCACTCTGAACCTCATACTGCTTATCAAACCATATCTCCCAAACTGTAATGAGAAAGGTTGTAGTTGCAGGGTTCTAAAAAGCCTTCTATACTAATCCTCTCGCTCCCAGAAAAACAAGGAAAATAAAATATCACAGACATGCTTCGCTATTATTCAAAAATAGGCTTTAAAATCTCATACTATTTCAATCTTTTCTGTCCCTTTACTAAATATTTAGTTGCATGCATGCGGTAGTTTAAGAGTATGATGACTAACGTGCTTACATTTGGTAGTTAAATATGTGAAGTATTCAGTAAAGGAAATGTCTGAGAACTCTCTGCTTTGTGTCAATCAGAAACAGGCCTGAAGCACCCAAGAGGATGCCATCTTGTTAAAGTGTTCATTGCCTCTAAGTGTATTTACACAGATGTGGGTCCATTCCATCAGGGCCCAAAAGTGCTGATGAAGCTGAGAGATACCATTGCAAGGCCACTCTGGATAATCTTTGAATGATCATGCTGTTTGGGAGAGGTGCCTAAGGACTGGAGGAGAGCAAAGGTCACTCCTATCTTCAAGAAGGAAAACCCAGGGAACCACCCAGGGTCAGTCAGCTTCGCCTCCATCCCTAAAAGGAAACCATTTCCAGGCACATGAAGGACAAGAAAGTAATCAGGAGTAGTGAGCATGGATTCCCTAAGGGAAAGTCATGGTTGACCAACACTGAGAAACTTCAAAGATGAAATGACTGGCCTGGTAGGTGGAGAGCAAGGGATTTTGTCTACCTAGACTTCAGGAAGGCCTTTGGCACTGTCTTCCATAAGATCTCATAAAGAAGATGGAGTACGGGGTGAATGAGCAGACAGTGAGCTGCATTGAAAACTGGCTGAACAGCTGGGCACAGAGGGTGCTCACCAGTGGCGTGAAGTCTAGTTGGAGGCTGGTAACTACCATTGTAGCCCAGGGTCAATACTGGGTCCAGTCGTCTTCAACATCTCCATTAATGACCTGGCTGATGGGACAAAGCGTACCCTCAGGAAGTTTGCAGATAACACCAAACTGGTGTTGTGGTTTAAGCCCAGCTGGCAACAAAGCACCACAAGGCTGCTTGCTCACTCCTTCCCCCCCCGGTGGGATGGGGAGGAGAAAACGTAACAAAAAGCTTGTGGGTCAACACAAGGACAGGGAGGGATCACTTGCCAATTATGGTCACGGGCAAAAAACAGACTCAACTTGGGGAAAAAAACAAAATCAATTTAATTTGTTACCAATCAAATCAGAGTAGGGTAATGAGAAATAAAACCAAATCTTAAAACACCTTCCCCCCCACCACTCCCTCCTTCCTGGGCTCAACTC
>JANHGO010001789.1:0-32700 GCA_024606505.1 Aquila spilogaster
GACAAGGTGATGAACATGGCAAACTTGCGTGAGACTCTGAAGCCAGCAGCCCGCAAGGCATAGTAAGAGTACATAACAGCGTGCACTCCATAGTTCATGGTCATAAACCAGCCACCGCCAGCCACCATGTCCTTGTAGGAATACCAAGAATAAAGTAACACAGTAATATGATGGTACCAGTGTAAGAAGATGAGCTTCTGTTTCCTAAGAATAATGAATATTGTATCTCCTGTAACAAAAAGAAGAAATGGAAAAGAAAAAAAAAAAAAAAGGAGGGGAGGAAATGAGAAACACATCAAACAATTCCACAGTTACTGAATTCTGTAATGCTCTCTTCCCATTGCTTTTGCTGGATTATACACTTTTGGAACATGAAAGAACACCTCAGCAACTGAACTCAGAGCTTGTCAGATCTGAGCGCCAGCTTGGGTCTTATATCATGGTGCTTTTTGGAAAACTCATGGATCCACTTTTTGCTGGGTGGACAGCCCCTGTTTGAAAACTCCATAGGTTTTTGCTGTGAACATAATCTGTGAAAGCCTGAAGTGAGGCAGGTGGACGTACGTGCATCGCCTCTGACTGTCAGACTGTCCATCGTGCACTGCGACTACAAGAGAAAACCAGCGAGCAGAAAATCTACAGAGGAAGCAGCACTGTGATTTGAATGCCTACCTGCAACTGGCTCTCATTAAATGTTATTACGCAAAAAGCTATTGCGTACATAACCTACGTTATTGAAGGTATGCAACTGCAAGAAAAAAAAAAAAGCTTTTAGAAAGAAATTTGGTTTATGTTGAAATAAATATTCTCCCTGCAAATTCACGTTACTGTTCTAGAAAAGCAGATTTTATTCCTCATCCCTGCCTTTTTCTTTCTTTTGCTTCTTGTGATTGCACTGAGCATCCCAATTAGATATAACCTATATATAATTAGATATAATGAATATATATGTATGCTACTTATGTGCTATTGTTATAGACAGCGTTTCCAAACAGATACCTTGAGATTTGAATCAGGGGCCTTACTTCTACATATATATATATACCTGAAAATCCAAATAAGAGTGAGGACTGGAAATGAAACTGCACTGTCTGCATTAGGTCTCCAATAAGCCGTAATACTTCAGTTTATCTCATTAGCTGCAAGATGCTGACTCACATTTTAATAAGTAATCATATGACCAATTTATTGTTGATGCGCAGTTCAAGCTGACGTCCTCCAGTTTTAACCAAATGAGATTTCAGTGGTTTTGCAGTAATTTAAGCAGCAGGAAACCAAAGGATTCTGACACAGCAAAACAATTGGTGTCTGACCCTTCCAGTGTTTATGCTGATGAATTGCTATCCTGTAATTTGCTGAATCAAATTCTCTGCTGAAAGGTAAAGACTTATTTTGCTACACACCTAAACACAGTGAGTTCTGCAGCCCTTTGCAGTTTGGTAAAGGCATCCTCCAAAAGGAAAGCTGGAGGGCTGCTGAATCACTGTCTCATTCCTATTAAAACAATCCTCTCTTATACTAATAAGCTGTGGGATCAGAACACACGCAGATGGGATGTTAAGTTGGCTTTGGCATGCATATCATAAGTATCATTACAAATAAATCACTGGAGAGACAACCGTTTATAAAAAGCCGCATCACACTGGATTTGGGATTTAAACAGCCAGGGATGTTGTGGGAAACTGGTTTCTATCTAAAGATAGCTTTCAGCATTGAGGGAAGAAGCACATCACTGTTTGTAATTGTATGCCAACATGTATATTTAAAGATGAATGCTGCAGAATGGAGGTAGCTTCTTGCCAACACAATGGCTCTAGCCAGCCCTCACACCAATATCCACAGGGTGGGTGGCTCCCAATGATACTACTCAGGTTTGTCTGTAACCACTGACTGCTTCAGAAGTGATTGGCCAGACCTAGTAATGCTGAAGGGAATACCAAGGGAATCACCCTTTGTCCTCACAAAAGTTTCATGAGGAGCAAAAGGGATGTGATGTTTTCTCAACATCTGAATTGTGATCATGAAGTTTACTGGTCCCTTGGGGCTGAACCTAGACCTACAGATCTAGTGCCTGAACTTGCAAAGCATGAGATGCCAGCTAAGAGCAATACTGGACTTGTATCTCCTGCTGCTGGAAGAGGTGGGATAACAAACACAAAAACACAAAGCATATGAAGCGTGCTTTACTGGCAAGCTTGGATATTAGAAGGGTGGCAGTGTGTTCCTGGCAAACTGTTCTGGACTTGAAAAAAATCATCTCTGGAACTACAACACTAACTGATGTTTCCTGATGGAGTTTTCTTATTAGTTTTCCTGGTTTTCATTCTGCCTACAGCTCTTACTCTGTCAGGATGCCAAATACCCTTAAGTAGTGGCCACTTGGAGATGAAGACAATGTGTAGCAGCAATAGCTATAAGGAGGAACAGGAAAACCTTTTGCCACTTACAGGCTGCCTCACAACTGTGAATTCATTGCTGATGTCCAGCTCTTGTTAGATAGCTGAAGTCCATGACTGGCAGATAGGCTACATGAATTAATGGACAGGTTGGTGATAAGGCAGACTCCAGTCCCTTAAGTACACTGGAGCTTAGTTGAGGACTTGGACCTACCTGTTCTGTTACCTGAAACCAGCATCATCATAGGTGTGCTGACAAAGGCTAGGAGAAAGCTCAGAAAGCTGAGCTGTAATTTCAGCTTTGAAGATGTCTCTAAATGAGGCACCCTTTGGACACCTCCATCTGGACAATCTGAGGTGTTTATAAATACATGAGGCTGTCCTGTATGGCTAGAGCAACCAATCTAGATGCTTTACACTCTGCCAAATTAATTGCAAAAAAAGCAGTTTTGAAGCAATGAAAAAGGCCCAGCTGTTTTTCAGAAAGACTGGCAGAGAGGCAGAGGAGAAAGAACAGCACTGAACTTGATGGCATCTAGAGAGAATCCTCTCTTCATTCTGCTCTGAATAGGCATAGCGAGAAAAAGGGAGACAAGGTACTCACCTAGTTCAGGTGCTTTGCTTAGTACAAATGCATATGCCCAGAATTTGCTGACAGGTCCAATGTAAAAACTCTGGTCACACACTGACTGCTTCAGGCCTTTGGTCATCAAAATGTACAGCATGTAAGGAGCAGTTCGAACAGCACCGAATATACTTTAAAACAAAAAGAGAAAATGAAGAAAGTTGAGTAGATACTTGGCATCTACATGTGGTCACTTCAATTCATTATGAGAAAAAAAGCCACAGATGTACTGAAAAAAAATGAGCTTGAGACAGCCTTAAAGTTGGAGTAACTCTTCTGGCATCTAGGAAGGTATTCTGAACTCTATTTGCAAAGTGGACTGCAGTAGTATTCCCTGGTGAAAGTCTGGAAAGGTAACATCAATGATTTTTATTTCATTATTACAGGAAGGAGCCTTCTGCTTACAGGAACAGTTGGAGACCCCTACTTCCACTGAAAACAACATGCAGAGTTTTGGTGCTGGTGACTAGAATATTTTAAGACGAGTTAATAAAGAGCGGCCATCAATACAACCAGGACCAACTCCCTCTTCTGATTTCCTGAGTTTTCTCTTGTCTCTCCCTGTACGTGTTACATCCATGGGAGTTCTGAGCAGTGAAGAAAACAGGCAGGGTGCACAGATTGTAGTGGGATGTTGCGGTCAAGGCTGGTGGTTTGGTGCACATGCTGACTTCATCTCTTAACAGGTCATTGCTAACAGAAGAACTGACTGGTTGAATTGTTGTAAACAGCATAGATTCACCCTCATGTCATCAGTGAGGTGCAAAGTAACAGTAAATGAGAAACATCATGAGATTTGAAATTATACTAATTAGTGCAATTACAGAAGAGATAGGCTCAGATAACAGAAGACATCCTGCTGATGGAAGGAGCTTCTGTCTCAGCAGTGAGGCACTTTGCAGAAGTAATTGCCTCACAAGAACATGCTTGCCCATTGTTTAACACCATAGCTTGGTGGGCCTTCAAAAGCCACGATGAATACAGAGTGAAACAAGCACCTTTCAGAATACTGGAGCAAAGAAAGGCCCAAAGTCCTCTGGGGTTGAGTACATCTTACTTTATATCACAAACCCCTGTGCTTCTACCCAGGTGCACCTTATCCCCCCTATAGCTTCTCTGTGGCCCTGTCCTACCTATTTTACTTGGTCAGACTGGATCTTTCAAGTAAGCCTGCCGAGCTCTTAATAAACATTTTTATATTATTTGCATAAAATCTGCAGCATTAATGTAACCAGTCCAACTTGCCTGTTAGCAGCAGCACTACCCTTTGCCCACCCCTGCTCACTGCAAATTATGCTCCTGCATAGTTTCATTTTGTTCCTGAGATTTGACTGTGCTGTCAGAAAATTCAGACAATGGTCAACAGTGCTCTGTTCTCCTTAGAAGCTACTATTATTGACTGCTATTTGAATGGTGGTATTTGCTCATGGGCTCTACTGCCAGACAAGTCCTCCTGTTCTGCCTGCAAACAAAAACCGCATTCTGCTGTGGTATGGGTTTATGGAAGGAATTTAGGTAAACCTAGGTTTCCCAACAGAACCGCCCCAAAGTTATGCATATACTCCCATGATTAGGCAAGACAGCAGTGGCAGTCCCTCACACATAGATTTTGGACTCATCCATCCCTTCACAGAGAAGGAAAGCATAGCACTCCAGGCATCCCCACAGCCTGTAGTGTAGCTCCTCCATGGAGGGATTTTCCCTCCCAGAAGTGCTGTCTGTGCATGCTTTTCTCACGTCTTTCTGGCCTTGGTCCCTTCCACCCAGCAGAGAGTGCCCAAGCCTGCTGAAGGAGTTTTGAAACCAGGTGCAACTTGCTCTATGCCTCCTCTCCAGTGTTTCACATATGCTCTGTTTTCCCAGGAGCTGCATTTCTTGTTCTCAAGAAGACAGGAGATCTTCACAGCAATGTGATCAAATCACTTCTTGAGGCACTGAACTCCTCAACTTGGCCAGGGCAGGCTGCTGCTTGCCTCCTGTGTTTCGGGTGGTGGCAAAACTGGGTGGAGGAAGATCAGGCAGAACAGCTAACAATATACAGCCAGTTACCTACTTCTCCCATTAGCAAATACTTCAGAGCTGACATTAAAATGGCAAAAAAGGAGGAAATCGTAAATTAGGAAATCAAACAGATGCAACTATGAGCCTTTGTTTGCAAAGAAATTGTACCTGTCTTCTAAAATATCATACATTACTGAAGTTTTAAAGCCAAGGAGAACTCATGAGCATATACTCAGATAAGAGGAGCATTGGCTCAAGCAACAGGCAGATGTTTATTTAACCACAGGTAACTCAGAATGGATGCCCACGGACTTAATCTGGACTGATAATAGAGCAGAAGAGTATTTCACACCTTGCTGTCCTAAGGACTGCAGGGATGTGATTCTTCCTGTCTTTCTGTTCAGCAGCAACTGCAGAGCTCTCCTTGGAGCAGGTGCACATGGGCACGCACACTCACACACATTCTTAATTGCAGCAGGAGTAATTTCGTGGTACACTGGCTTCCCTAAAGAGAGGTTCATGACTCCAGAAGAAGCGACAGTGGCTTTACATGGTGTGTCAGACTGACCTGAAATCAGTATCAGTGAAGAACAAACTAGGTTTTAGTATAATTCACAAAGGAAGGCTTTATAAATAAGGAAGAAGCAAGCTGCAAGTTTCTGATCCAGCTTATCCTAATTACATGCCATGGGCAGGTAGATGTTTGTGCCAAAACACTTTCCAACAAGCACATGCCACTGGAGACAGAAAAAGATCTAGTGCATGCCTGCAAATACAAATACGCCTTGGATCCAGAGAGCTTGTTGTGATTTTGCCACTTAATCTTGTTTGTTCTGTGAGGTAAGATCAGCCAACACATTTCTATCTTGCAAAGACATGATGTGCAGCAGAGTGATGACACTGCTTGCTCAGTAAATCACTTCTGTTTCATTTTGTCCTCGCCCTGCTCTACGCTGTAGCTTTTGTGAGGTACTGAAGTGAACTGCTTACCAAAGCAGTCTGTCTAGTGCAAATCATCCGCAGGGATTTCAGAAATAAGGTAGCAGTGAATTACTGTACAATTACAGCCTTTTGCAATGAGAGAGAATGATCAGAAACAAACTGCACCAGCTAATGCAGCTTTCTCATTTATTCAGACTCAAAATGTCCTACATTCACCTCCCTCCAGGCAGTGGCTGCTCTGCTAGGCTAACAAATGCCCAGATGATATTTTGCTGGCTATAACATGAGCAAAATGCATCCATGAGTAATATAAAATCTAAAACTTTTCCCCCATATACTTGGTTTCAAATGAAGGCCTTAAAAGCTATCACATGCATGGGTCAGGGCAGCATTTCTGAAGGAAAACTGTGGGCCAGGAGCTCTGCGATGTGACAGAAGACAAAGCAGGTACCAGTGGCCAAAGGCTGCTCACTGCTCCGTGTTTCCTCCTCCCTGCTGTCAGAAGCATGGCTCCCAAAAGCCAGAGAGGGCAGCAAGTAGCTGAAACCCCCATTTGGCCCCAGTAGTCACTGTGGCAGGCCCAGCTCCACCCGCCGCAGCTACCTCCCTGCAGCTGGCACGGCTCAGAGCACATCCCAGCCCAGAAGCAATGCTGCAGGACTCAGCAGGGAACGTGGCTGCTGCATTAAAAAAATACGTTTAAAAAGCTACAGAAATCCAGGCTTACATTTATCCCACAGCAATGGCATTACTGCATTTCGTAATGTCCTACTCAGACATTACTCATTCTGATACCTTTTTCCTATCTAGAAACAAGCCTACACCCTGACTTCTCAGCACAAAATGCAGCAGCACATCCTGGAAGCATTTTAGCACTGTGAGATCCACAGAGAGGAAATCCTTTGCTCTGGATTTGTGCCCTAAAAAAAATACAAACAAGCTGATCCAACACCCCATGCCTATCAGACAGGTCTCTGCAGAGACAGTGACCAGAGTGAGTGTAAAATATATTAGCTAGAGGTGACAAAAGTGGAGTGCTTTCATTTTCTAAAGTGTGCCCCCATGTGCTGTAATCTGTGCAGATGTGGCACCAGCAGAGAGCAGCAGGGAGCCCATAGACAGCAAGACCATGCTGTGCTGCCCAGTACCCAAGAATTACCATAGGGACTTTGTAGGGACTGCTCAGCATAGGCACATGACCAGGCTGGTCGAGCACCCAGAGCCCCATGGCCTGTCTGGGGGAAAGCAAAACCCAAATTCTGTCCCCATCTGCCCAGGAGGCAACTCACGGAATCTCTGCAAATGGGATTCCTCCAAGCATGGTCCTGGGACACCTAAACTGAGGAAAATCAGGGCCTGGGAGAGCAGACATTCCTCACCAACACCAGCATCTGCACAGCCTCGCAGCCCTTCCTTGTCACACCGCAATGATGAGAAAAAAAGGAGGCAGCATTTTAGCATGCAAAATAATTACAGATGAAGGACCCTGAGTTAGAAAGAGATGTTTCAAAGGTCAGCCCCGCTGAAGAATGTGGTGCTTTCTAAACCTCCTTTGTGATAAATCAGGCTGCATTCAGCTTTCAGGCCTGTTCAGCAAGTGTTTTGCTCGTCAGATCAAATTTCCTTTCTCCTGCTTTCTGCTTGGTCTTTTAACAAAATCAAATGGCCTTTCTGTGCCCTACTGCCTGAGACCTGCCATCCTGAGGCGGGAACAAAAGGCTGTGGAGTGGGTGGTGCGCAGGGTGAGCAAAGGGTGCATGGGCACCCCTTGGGCTGGCAGCATGGGGCAGCCTGGAAACACAAAATATAAGCAGATACTGGGAAAACGTACTGAGAAAGCACCTGTATGAGAAGTAACTGTCTGGACTAAGTTTCTTGAACAGAAATGCAGCTGAAGCCACCTTAGCTCCCCACTGGATGGCTACCCTTGAATCTGACATGGCCAAGAAATAAAAAGTGGTAAACCAAGACCAGTGTGGACAGGCGAAGTACTCAGATCACAGTGTACTTGCTGCCTTGCTATGGCTGGGGTGATGATACTACTAACCAGTGGGAAAGGAGTAATTTTATGGAGCTGTTTGTCTCCTCCAAACCTAAAATCAATCATAGAATCACAGAATGGCTTCAGTTGGAAAGGACCTTAAGGATCACCCAGTTCTGACCCCCCGGCTATGGGCTGGTTCCCCCCAGCAGGTCAGGCTGCCCAGAGCCCCATCCAAGCTGGCCTTGAATGCCTCCAGGGATGGGGAATCTGCAGGTTCTCTGGGCAGTAGTGCCAGGGCTTCACTGCCCTCTGAGTAAAGAATTTCTTCCTAACACCTAACCTAAATCTCCCCTCTTTTAGTTTAAAGCCATTCCCCCTTGTCTTATCTGTGTTTACTCTCTCCAGTGGCCTCAGGCCCTGCAGGAAAGGTGTTCTAGGAGACAACAAACTTTTGTGTTAGCAAGGAGAAGACCCTCATACAAAATTTTAGTAGTTACAACAGGAGGCTTATGGCAGCCCGCCTTCAATCTGTAAAGCAAAATATGAAATTGCATTTCTTTCATTTCTGCCAGGATCTGGCTGCAGTGAGGGTAATGACTTAAAGCTGAGTTGAAATCAAAGGGAATGTCCAGGTTAAAGCAGTTCCTTGGGTGGTTCAAAATGAGGAAAGGATATTACGGCTGGGGTTGAGCCTGCTGGTTTTTATAGGTGCCTGGGCACCCATTTGAAGCCTACTGTTCCCAAACCCCTTGGGGTAGACATGCCAGACAGTTTCAAGGATGTGGAAGAATTAAAAACGTAACAGTAACCTTTCAAGAGTCTGCAGAGATGACATTCGTTTCCCTGCAGGGAGGGGACTGGCAAGACCTGCTGTGAAATACCAGCTTCCTAACATATGGAAGCATGGGCTGAGCGAGAAATACATTTCCTAACTAATTGCCCTTAAACTTTATTGGATGAATGCAGGAATGTATACGGTGTAGAAACTATAAGGTTGCTTTAGGCTTATCTATCTATGATTGCAAAATCATGGTATCCTTGCAGCAGAATGAGCAACCATAAGCTAAGAAACCAATCATTAACTGCAGATGAAACATGGGAAATAACTGAGAGAGATCTTTTGGCTGTTGTTCAGTGGCCTACATTGAATGGATGGATCCTATCTGGATCTCAAGTGGTTCAGTCAGTGCAATAGGACGTGTCCTCTAATCTCACCGAAAAGCAGCCTAGAAAAGAATCTGGCATTCAACATCCTAAATGGTCAATGTGCCACAAGGACAGCACATATGAAATCTTTTCTAATTTATTTTAATATATTAATAACTGACTAGAAGAGCCATCTTCATATGTCTGCAGCTGGAGATTAAAAATATTTTGCTTCGTTTGTTGAACTGAGGGTTACATTTTTCAGTTAAATGCATCAGCCTCTTGGGCAGTGAAGGATATATGGTGACAGTGTATTCACCAAATTATAAAAAAACTTCAGACGAAATAATACTGACTGGATATTTGGCCACCTTTAACTCTTAATGTGACATTTATGAAGCATTTTACAAGCATTTAAAAGAGAAGACTTCTTAATAGTAAGTTACTTTGAAATCCTAGAGACACACTTGTTCAAATTACAGCAGATAAACTTAGCCCAACTGTTACTTTTATAAGAAATGGCAAAGAAAATTAACATAAACAGGCTGTAGTTTCACCATCTTTCAACATTTCTGATGTGCTTTTGAGCAATGTCAAGGTTAGAGATGGAAAGAGAGAGACCTGGCCCTGCGGAGAGACTGTTCTTGGTAAAAATGTGCAAACCACCTCCCTGTTTTACTTCCCAGAACTGGTCTAAGTACCTCAGAAAAACCCCATCCCCTCATCGAATCTGCTTGTGATGAAAAGGACATCTCCATTTTCTCCGCAGAGTAGACCTTCCCTGTTGCTGTACCAAAATTTTGGTCTTATCTGCTTTCCAGCAGCCAAGTGATCTACCACTGCCAGCTTGGGTTGTCCCACAGATACCAGTGCTTTAACAATATCCAGGCCAGCAACTGCTTTAGCTCCGATATCCATGCATAAAGATCTGCCAAGGACAAAGTTGTTCTTCAGCTGGGTTCCATTCAGGTTCAGACCTAACTTCCTTCAGGCATCTCTCTGTGTTGTCATCTCCAAGGCTCTCAGCATTGTATTTGTGAATATTCCACTCCTTAATGGTGTTTACTCTTGTGACAGCCTTGTAAAGTGGCTAAGCACTAATCCATTTCAAAGACTCAGAGGTGAGGCAAAGTGAAATTTAAGTGTCCTGTCAAAAATCTGTGCCTGAGCCAAGATGAGCAATGTTGTGCAACATCAAGAATTGTGTGTGGCTTAGCGCCTTGCCCATGAGATCTATTTGACTTACGCGGAAGGACATCTGACCTTGCTCTATCAGTGAAAACAGTATTAGTGAATCCACATTAAATGCTCTGGCTTGAGGCATTTTCAGAGATAAGACCCTCACACAAAGCATTTTCTGACCTACCACAATTTTTTTTTCTCACTTTTTAATACTACTCCCCAAACTTCCAAGTCCCAAATTCTCTGTCTTAATCACCTCAGGCACATCTACATCTTTAAATAGTTTACAGACATTAAATAAAAAAAAGATAAATAGTCTACAGACATATGCTTCTTAACATCACCTTTTCGTCATGGGCACCTCTGATACGTTGGCAGCACATGCTCAGGACATAAAATACAGAATAACGTGCAGAGAGACACAGTGAAAGTTCATACAGCCCTGCTATCCAAGAAACACAAACAGCCGAAAACTTACTAGCTAGAAGGCCAGATAAGAGCAATGCATGTCTGCCCCATACTTTGTTGTACTCCTATTTTCCCCTGACACATCAGGCTAATACAAGCATGGATTTGATCTGACACAGCTGGACACAAGCCACAAACAACAAGAGCCTATATAATGAGTTTTAAGAGCATCCTTGTTTCTATTTCACTTTGTCTTGCCTCCCAAATTTGGGTAGGACCAGATCACAGCAGTCCATTCTATGGAAGGAGAAAATATTTTAATTCTTTTTCCTGATGGATTTTTTGCTGCTGTTCTAATTATCGTAGTTGCTTTGTATGAATGCTCCTTGCTGATCCCTTTACTCACACCAGTGAACTCCAGAAGAAAACCAGGCATTTAAAACCACCCTCCTGCAGTGGATCCTGATCCATGCCCAACTCCCTGTGACAGGTGCTGGTACAAAAACCACACCAGTGAGGTGGAAAATTCTGTGTCAATGTTCTTAAAAATTCACAATTCCCTTTGCTAATGACCTCATTTGATAAAACAGCAGAAAATGTGACTTTAATACCATTCAACAGCAAGTGATTCTGTGGGAAGTTCATTTCAACAGGCTTCTATCCAAGTCTAGGTAGAAGCAGCCTGAAGACATAATCAAGCCAGCCTGGCCACAGGTGCAGCAACCTGCATGGAAAAAACAGGACCCTGAACTCTTACAGTGAAAAGAAAATCTCAATATTTCAAAGCCAGTCTGGGGATTTTGCTGAAGACTGCAATGGTGGGATTTGCAACTATCACAATGTTACTGTGCACCTAAGTAGAATTCCTTTCTGCTCTGTATTGTTTCTGTTTCACTGGAAAAAAAAAAAATTACGCTAGCTATAATTTCCCCATATTTTAACTAAATAAACTTTAGGCACAGGTACGAAGATGTTAACAACTCTGCGCTGGTGCTGCTGAACCACAATAATAATTTATATCCTCATTCTGTCTATAGCACTTCTAGTGTAAAACTGAATTTTAGTGTAAAACTGTACTATTCAAGAAGGAGGTTTGTGCTGCAATACTTAATCCTTTTGCAAGAGTTTAGACATCCTTGTGCTCAGTTTCCAGCAGATAATTTAAAGCACAGTAACTGGTGCACTTCTGTTCTCCAAGTCTTAGCTGGTTGCTAAAATTATTTGGGACTATTAATTATTCTCCAGCAATTGGCAGAAACATGAAAAAAGTATAGAAAAAACAACTTGGTTCCACAATGTCCCTGTTGCCTATGAAATCTGAACACCTTTAGAAAGCACATTTTCAAAGGTTATGAAACCAGTTTTGAAGAGCACTTACATGAATCTCATACTTTAGAAAGAACATAGAACTCATTTTCTTCAGTTCATGTGTCTGAAAGTCTATAAGGTACCTACAGTCTCCATAATGACTGAACTATTGTAATTAAGAGCACAATTTTCATGCATGATTTGGAGTAATAAGTGTCTTTAGCTTCCTGAACTCCCTGAAAGCTTGAAATGATGCTTTTGTTCCAACTTGTAATTTCACTTCTGCAGCTGAGGGCACACATCATTTGGAAATGTTCGTTTTCTTTCAGAAGGTGTATTTGCTAACTAAAGATGGACTGTCTCTGTTGTGGTGCCTCTAAAACATGCAGACACAAATAGCTACCCCCTCTGCAAGGGAGCAAGAACACAAAGAATTGGGCAAGCCCCCTGCAGAGAAACCTTCATTCTAGAGCCCTACTGTCCCATTGCTCCTCAGCCTCTCCCCTCTCCCATCCCCTGATCAGGCAGCAGAACAGAGGGAGCTCATGGCTTGCCCGATTTGAAGGTGATGAAGTCCCATTCAGGGTGGAATCAAAGCCACAGTATTGTTAAAATATATATATAAATAAATAAAATAAAGGGAAGAAAAGGAGGAGTTGAGAAATAACATATGCTCATCTCAATGTGACACTCACCCTGAAACCTAGCGGTCAGCAGTACTGAACGTGCATTATGATGGGGTGCTCTAGCTTTCAGTACCATATGTGCAAGCAAAAGTTCTGCCGATCTTCGCAGTTTTTATCCCTGGTTTAGCCCAAAGAATTTTCTTTGCATAAGTTCACGCATACTTTGAGGTTTGGGCTCAGTCCTATCAAAACCCCAAAGCAAAATTTAGAGAATTCCCCTTCCAGCTCTATCCCTCCAACACATAAACCTTGCATTTCAGACCCATTTGCTGTATCTGACCCAGATGTTTCTCCAGTAAGCTTTTCAATGCAAATCATTTGAGTTTTCAGTGGGGACCAAACCTGAAGCCAGGCCAGCTCAGAGTGATTTAAAAATTGTGCAAATATTTTACATGGCTCTAAGAAATAATATATCATTTGTGCAGGTTTATATACCCATAAGCATACGCATTCATGCCTGGGTGGTTATGTCTTTCCCATGTGATGAATTACTGGGAAGGAATGGAGGAAGTGGAGGTATGTTAAAGTGACAGCTCACTCTGTGGCTTCAAGTAAGGGCAGACACTGCGCCCCTTACATCAATCTCTTTCTCTCCTCTGCAATAAATACTTTCACATGGGGCCACTCCCTTCAGACCTTCCCTCTCATCATTTCCCTGTCACAATTCACCTGGTTCCTAAAACCATTTCTTTGTCCTTTTTATTGACAAAATTGGAGGAAAACAAAACAAAAAACAGGCTTATTTCCTTTCCTCTCCAGGGACCTCATTGAGCATCCCAAACAGCGACATCTCTGAGGGACTCTGGATCAATGGACACTGTCATTGAGAAATTTTAATCATGTTAACACCACAGCAGAGTAAAATCCATCTATTTCTCTCTAGCTAAAGCAGCAAGCTCAACACCTCTACCAATTGCTGCAACTGCTACTTGGAAAAGCTTATTTACCTGTGGATAAAAATCAGTCTGCAACAGCTACTGTCTTCTGGTCTCTCCTCACCAAACCTGAATTCTCCCTCCAGGAAATGCAGTTTGATCCCACACCTGCCTTCTTTATAGCTGGGATTAGCTACACTCAGGCAATCCTGAGGAGCAGAGTTCAAAAATAATGCAGCCCCACACTGTGGGCTGGTGGAAGAGCCTGTGCTGCTTACAGGGAGCTGCAGAAAAACAAATGCCAGTATCAGATTCTTGTAAGTAGTTTTTACAGCAGTTGTGCTTGGTCATCACCCAGAAACATGACAGAACAGCAGAATTTGCTTACAAAGACACCATATGATGCTGGAAAACATTTAACTGCATTCTTGCAAAGAGTGAAAAGTAGTTTTCCAGCTCTACCCACACATCCCTGTATTTCATCTGACTTCCAAAGAGTCAGTTACAACCCAATCAATAGTAATTACCCATCATCTACTTTGCTCCTCACTGTGCTGTTACCTGACGCTGGTCCCTGACCACCTGGCACACCAGACTTGCAGAAACACTATTTCTTGACGAAAGCTGTCATTTCTCAAGCAATAACTCACTCTTCTATCACTAAATAATAACAGGATTCTGGCTGCAGCTGAAGAGCCCTAGCACCCTGCAAAGGCTGCATATACAGTGAGGCAGTTTTCTGTCAAGAGCTATTTCTTAGTCCTTAGATATTTATTTCAGCAAGTTTAGACTGTGGCAAAACTGCTAAAAAAAAGAAGAAAAAAATCAATTTTCTGCTTAAGCCCTGTGCTTTGGTGCAAAATCTCATAAGAATTAAGGAATTCATCTACAGATTTCTAAAGCAGCCCATGAGGATTCATAAGCATAGTGTACCTCTTAAGCAATCCTTAATGAATGCTTTAGGGGCATTTGCACTTGTTCCTGTGTCATCACTGAAATTGTTCTCAGCATCCAATGTTATCTGAAGAAAATTTTAGAATAACTAATATTCCAGTGACTTAAACGATAATCCGAAAAAAAAGTGACACATCTATTTCTGCAGGATAATTTAAAAATACTTACAGGATCAAACGTATCAAGTTGGCAAAGTAACCACCATGTATAGCATTGAAATATATGTATTCAGGAGTTTGAAATTATCCTGGGCAAATAAAGCCAAAATATAATATAGCAAAAGATTTAGCAGAGAATCAAGTCACCCAATGGAACCAGCAATCACTAAAGCTGTAAAACAGGCAGGTAACAACTCAAGTAAAATCTAAGTTACAGATAAAGACTAGCATTTGACTGAATAAAGAAGGCTTAAAGAAGCTAAAAGTTATAATACAGCTGTAATGAGATGCTCAGAGCCATAAATTAAATGGCAGCTACAGGTCTGGAGTCACTGATCTCTCCTTTCGGCTCAGCGCTCCCACAGGCGGCCCAACCCAGGGGACTGCCTGCAACTGGTGAACAGAAATCTGCCAGGGATGGAGCAGTGATCTAGGGAAGGTGTGAAGTGAAAGAATATTTTACACTTGTTACATGGTGGTGGCTTTGCTGAACTGTGGCTCACCACTCATGTGTGGCATGTGCAGGCTCAGTTCTTTACTCCTCAGATACACTGCTCAGTCTGCTCACCATTCAGTGTTGAGAGAAGTCAGCTCCCATGGACTGGGGCAGGGTGACAACATGAGAAAAGTGTAATTTGGAGTGACAGAGGGTCGACACTCTCACTGATTCTGAGTGGGGACAGCAGGGCCGAACAAGTGCTACAACTGGTTTCTGAATAACATACTGCATTCAATCTGCATTGGGTTTTCTAGTCACAAAAACAAACAAATAGGAAAAGAAAAAAAAAAACTTTAAAGAAAGGAAGCCCAGTTTCGTGTTTCATTTAGTGGCTGTCAAGGGAGCTGGTGGAATCACCATCCCTGGAGGTGTTCAAGAAACATTTAGATGTTGTACTGAGGGACGTGGTTTAGTGGTAAATATTGGTGATAGATGGACAGTTGGACTGGATGATCTTAGAGGTCTTCTCCAACCTTGATTCTATGATTCTGTGATTCTAAAGAAAGAGATCTTAACAGGAATTGTTTAGCCAATGCTGCTTGCATCTCCTGTAGAGTTGCATTACCCAGGTCTCATGTGGCATCAAACACAGTTCCGGGAATAAAGATGTTTGTCATGAGATGTTCTTCTTACTTAAAATAAATAATGCATATATTGGGCATATGTCTTACTGACAGGACTTCATTGCTCCTAGTCCACATATTTCTACCACCTCCACACTGTTATTTTAATGCCAGCTAGCATTTGTTCTGCAGTTTATAAATGCACCCTGCATAGCACTGTTTGCATTTCCCTCTTGGGACTGCAGCTTAGCTTACAGAAAATAATGTTTTCTTCTTCAACTGTTATGTCTCATCCAAGGGACTTTTGTCTTCTTTCCAACCGTTCTGAACTCCTGCTTTTCACCCAGCTTTCAACTTTGGTTCCAAAATGGTAATTAAAAAGATGCTCCCAATATCTGTTACATAAGCAAATCAGTTAAGTTTATATAGATGAGCATGGCTCAATTGAAATAAATCATTAAGTATATATTTGGGTTCTGAACAATCTCATGTTGAGAATATCAATGCTTCTCAAAGATAATATAATTCCCTTGCTTTCTCAAGTTTAAAAGAGAGAAGATAATTAATTTACCTTAAATGCTACTTATCAACTTTAACGCTATTTGGCAAGTATTGCTCTTTTCATTAACTGAATGCATTTTGAATGCATTGAATGCACTTTTAGAATCTATACAAAATTTCAGAGTATTTTAAGATTTTAATGGGAAGCTCAGCAACATATGAAATGAAGTTGTGTTTTAATCTCCGTGGTGAATGGCAGACCTTGAGACTGGATGGAAATTTGAATGACTTTTCATCAACTGTCTTACACATACGCATGATAACTAGAAGGTATTTCAGAGTCCCAAATCCAAGCAATTGGACTTCTGTTTGTTTTTATGTTCAGTCTTTTCTGTTCAGCTCATCTCAGGACTGAACTGCTCATATAATGATTTATTTTGGATTATCTTGTTGGGAGCAATCTGCAGAACAAGTGCATACCTTTCTACAAAATGCTACTGTGCTTGTGGAAACAAATCCATTAACAGCAGTCTCATAAAAGAAAAGTGAGTCACCTTCTTCCAATGAGACACTTTGGCTTTGTCTTTCAAGTACAAAATAAGTTGCTACTGGAATACTTCACTTAGGCTTTGTGGAAAGCAGCTAGTGGCCACTGGCCATTCACACCATTTCCACCTCTTCAAAAGAAAGTGTTTCCCAGGGAGAATGACATACAGACACCCTATACTGACATCAGCCTATGCCGCAAAGCACAGATGAAACTGGATTAGAATCTGCATGACCTCAGATGATGATAGCAACATTAAGAATGTGTGGTTTGGCCACACAAAGGCAAATCATGCCTCTCATGGCACCAGCAACAATCAGAGTTAGCTTCTCTCTTTCTCCCTGCATACAACTGCACCACGACAGATGCTTTAGGTTCCTCCTCTCTATCGATGTAACTGTGTTCCTTAGGGAAAACAACATTTTGCAATTATTAGTTAGCATCCTGACCCTGGTTCTTCTGATGCCAGTCCCCTAAGGATGGAGAGCAACTGAAAACAGTGCCATGCCACTGTCTTGTGTTAAGGCAAGGCAATCAAACCCTTGTGTGAGCTCCTTGATGGCAGTGCTACCCATGCACAGACTCCAAGGCCCATAAAAGGAACTACAAAAATCCAGCTGAGATGTAATGAAACCATGAATTAATAACTATGCATCCTCCCGTGAGACTCTTGGTCTCAGCTTTGATGATTTCTAGGATGCCAACATGGCATTTTTGATACACGCTAACTAAAAAATACTTTGGTGTCAATGAATGACCCTAAGTTCATGTTCAAAGGAGCACAAACATAGAACTGGCAATTTAAACTTGTGTTTTTGCAGGTTTTTCACTCTCGGAAATATTCATAAATACACTGCTGACAGTCACTTTGACGTGCAGGTGAATCAGCAGCAGCTTCTTTGGGGTCTTACAAGTCTGAAAAACAAACAGTGGGCTCCTGTTGACAAGGAGCAGCACAGAGCTGCTCCCACAGGACCTCAGTGCACAACCAACTGCAAGCAATTAAAGTGCATAAAATGGAAGAAAAAAAAAAAAAGACCGAAACCGTGTCATGTCAAACAACAACGCCTTCCGTGCTTGAAACAGCTCAACAAATCTGCTAGCAGGAAAAAGGAAAACAACCCAAGAAAAACATCCCAAACTAATTTATCAGCAAAAGACTTCAGAATATCATGCTTTCACAGTGGTTTCAAAGTGAAAAACAAGATTTATTGTCACTGCCTTTACAGAGGTATTCACAGAGAAGCAGTAACTTTATCCCAGAGACAAAATGTTCGAAACTAGTCGATGCTTCCAAAGGGAAATAAAGCTGCTTTTCTGTCTCGCAGATCCTGCTGGCTGCCAGTGTTGACACAAAACTCACTCTTGACCGAACTCCCTGAATGCTCAGCAAGCTCAGTAGGGTGGTGTAGTTGTTTTGTTTATTTATAAGCGTGGCAAGTTTCCTACAGTTGCTGCTACCACATTTAAATGATCTTGGCACGAGCAAGGCGTGCAGGATACACTGTAAAAGAGGGCCATGTCATTGCCTGGCAAGCAATTTCCCTTTTTTTTTTTTTTCTTAAAGTCCAGAACACAATTTTTCCAGCCTCTGCTAAGTGTTACTATTTCTGAGGATATTTGAAGTAGGTAAAATAGTAGGAGTGCTAGCAGAGAGATAACAAGGGCTCTGAAAAAAAAGTCTCGCTCTGACCTTGAGGCTGAGGACAATACTGAGGGTTTTCTAGGCAGGTTTTCCTTCCTTACTGCAACCACTCACGACAGATGTACATTACTTAGCATCTCCAAAAGATATTGTAAATGTCATAGAATATCAACAGCCCATAAAGCAAACGAGGAAGACTTTTTAAAATTGAGGAGTATTTTCCTGGATCTGTAGCAAGTCTACAGGTAAAACAAAATCTAAATCTATCAAAGTTTACCGTCAGAGGAAGCAAAAATGTCTTTCAGACCAAGTATGTGCAAATGAAACACCTAGTCATGCAAGGAACCAAAAAAAAAAAGTCTCTTGGAAAGTAAAATTCAAGTTCCTTGTAAAGTTTATGGCAGTCAAAGTCTAGTACAACTGGCTACAGAGTCAATAAAGTTGGGAGTGACTCCTGAGTGTTCATTCTGGTGACTTGATGCTTCACAAAGGTAAAGACCACATTTTAGATTTCACCCAGACTTCCACAGGGCTACTGTAGGCTGTGCCTTAGCTATTTCATATGATTGTGATGGGAAACTCCAGCTATCAAGTAACGAACATCTTGATTTCAAAGTCTGAATGTTCTCAGTCCACCTACACAGCACTTTCCCAACACAGAGCACATTGCTGCTATTTGTTGATTACCGCATTGCTTTGTCTTTGAGAAGTAACTCATGAGTGAAATTGCTTGCAAGCCCCACGCTGTGCACGTCAGCCACAGGGCTACCTCAAAGCAATGTGATTTTAAAAATCATCCTAGTGACCCTCTTCAAAGCACAGTTCTGAAGTGGTGCTTCCTGCATGCAGATCAGGAACTGAGCTACAACTGCTCTGCATACGTCAGTTGCTTTCTACTGGCTATGCTCTGTAACAGTGTAATTAGAATATATATTTAGAGATTCAGCTGACTACAAATCACTTTACAAACTGATTCACAAATGACACCTCACCTAGGAAGCAGTTCAGCACTTGCTGAAATTCAACATGAGATGACAATTGTGTACAAAACAGTAACAACAAAATGACATTTTACACATAGCCAAAGGCACAGCATCAAATGCCATAAAACAACAACAGTAAATTTTCAGTGTTAGAACTTGCTCTCAAAGTTATCCCAGAATGCTCTAAACTTTTATATTATTATTATTTTAGGAATCTTTGAATGATTAAAATCAAGTAAATATAAGCTCTTCAGGTAGCATGTTCTAGTTAAATGAGATAAGTGAAAAATATAATTTATTTTTCCTTGCCAGAGTTTTAGGAAGTGCCAGTGTGATAGAATGATTCTGGAGAAGAAAGGAAATAAACACAAGAAGGCAAAATAATCAAACTTCTCTATTCCTGCTTTGATTTACTCTGTAGAAACTCTCAGCTTAAAATAATGCCATCGTGTGAAAAACAGTTCAGCGTTCACAGATGGTCAGTATGCAAACATGCTTTCTGTACTTGTGAACTAATAAAATCAGTAATTATGATACTAATATTAGAAAAAGATCCAGGTACAGTGTTATATGTTTGTTTATAAATGGTTTCTATACCGTAGAATGAACCATCAAGAATGTGAACCTGATTTCCCCATACTCAGTGATACAGGGGCCCAGGTTTACCTCACTGTAATAGAGGTCAGAGTCTCAATGAAATATTCTGTATATGCACCCATATAAATGTAATACCAGCTAGCAAATGAGAACAAGACTAGCATCTTAATTGGTTTATTTCCATTTGTAGTTTGCATGGTAAATTTATCGCAGTGATTCATGCTTTTTCTCCTGTCCTCACTTTCTTTTTCACCTTTGCTCTCTAAGAGCTTTACTGATTTCTCCCTTCTTTGAACACTGTATGGTCTGGCAAGTCAAAGGGGACCATTTCTGTGATTCTGATTCTGTGATTTCAATGGTGAGGATTGGATCAGGACATAACCCTGGAGAGCAGCACTAAAGAAAGGCCACTTCTGGGCAAGCGTGTTGTCATACTAGCACTGTTAAACCTTAAGAAACCAAAACCCTTTTCAGAGACTACTATTGAAAGCAGATGATGAGAAGAAATGCCTACCTGAAGACAGCAAGGCTCAGGGACCACAGTACTAGTGGTTTCCTCAGTTCAAATTTTGCTCGTTTGTTCATTAGGTGCCGACCACCAAATATGAAGGCAGCATATAGTGCTGAAAATAGAAAAGATTTCTTCCTGCAAAACAAAACAAAAAAAACACCTGTCAAGAATCAAATTAGTATCAGATAGATAGCAGAGTCACAGCTGGACATAACTGCCAAGTACTTATGCGTTTCCTTGAAATGAAACTCTGTAGAAGACATTCCTGCAGCCCAGTGGAGATTTCTGTTCCTGTACGAACCTACATGCCTGCACACAGGTCCAGGTATTACTGCAAGCAAAACTGACTCTGGGGGAGTTCTCCCCCAAAGGACAGCCACATTTGACTCTCTATCTTCCTCGGTTTATAAAGACTGATCTTCAGTGAACATCAGAATAGACACTAGCGAGTCCATGTAGCCTTCCACCTTCTATGAGCATAATGAGATGAATGTTTCATGAGGTTTTGTGACTTGTTATTTTCATATCCTATTTTGTGCTACTTGGCTGTTTTGTTTCCCACTGTTTCTTTCAGAAAGATGCTTAAAGATCTTGAGCATTGCCGGGCAATACAGAGAGACCCACAAGGGCCAGCTGCAAGAGGTCAACAGCCCTGTTAAGCTGCAATGATACCATGTCACACCCTGCTGCAAGCCCTGCTTACAATTGCCATTGTGGGAACCCCAGTGAACGTGCGGGAAGGTCATGCAGGGCTCTGCTGAGGAACTTCAATGATACTGGTAAAATTGCAAGTCTTATTTTTCAAAATGCCTGACAGTAGCCCAGCTCAGCAACAATCAGCAACATTTGAACTCTGGTACTATAACTCATTGTAAATCAACCATCAGATGTCAAAAATAGACTCAGTCTGGGATTCCTTCCCACACATCACTATATTACACTGAGTAAAAGACCATTAATGTACAGCTCTAATGGTGGCCTGACTGGATGGCTATATTTAGGAGCAGATTTTTCTCCATAAAAGCTATAATTATATACAAAAATATCAGTGGAATATAGCTTTGCACCAGGAGGTGTTGGTTCTTTCTGGATCCCAAAAAGAAAGACACACACACTTTCTTGAAAGGCAACTGTTTTATCAGTATCCCAGGAAAGGTAACAGTAAGCAACAAGATCTCAGGTGCCTCCTGCCACGGGATGCCTGAAAGGATGCAGCACCAGACTGAACTATGCTCAGGGCACAGCACACTGCAGGCTTCCGAAGTGAGCACTATGGTCTTCATAACTGCACTGGACTCCTTTCTTCCTCAGCAAGATACACCATAATAATTCACACTAGATGATATTTCATTTTGGTCCTTATTACTGACATTATTTCTTGTGAGTTCAGCCAGCTGAATGAGGTCAACAGCCAGATTACACTAATTAGAACAGATAAATTTTAGGTCACTTTTACCAGCTCTGTAATGAGTTCAGCATTGTCTGCAGTGATGGCAAACAGCACTCCCGTTGCACACAGCTCTGTGCTGGCAGTGCCAGACACGAGATGTGACTGCTCGCATGATGTGATGCAGAGAGCGGCTGGAAGCTGTTTCAGACAAGGAGTGAGGCAACACCTATTTGAATATATCTTTTTTTATGACTCCTGACAACTTTTGATAGCTTCTACTTTTGCCAGCCAAAGGCCTTTGAATTTCCCACTCTCTGCAGCATAATAGTGGATAAAGGACTGGGCAGTCCAGGTGATACAGTTATAAAGGAGTTGCAGAAGTATGTACTCATTAATCTGTTTAACAGCATTAGATTGGTATTATCCAGCCTCCTAGCAATAATTTCGTGATACACATTCAAGGGAGGTTCATGAACACAGTCTAGTTCCTGGACTGGAGAGCAACAGCAACCTGGCAGCATTCAATTATACCTGCTGTGCTTTTAGCTAAAGGAGGCTCATACCAAATGAGGCTTTTTAAACAGAGTTTTGGGGTCATTCTACAACACTGCAACTTTTCATTACTACTACCTGTAGAGACACTAAGCAGAGTAGAACAACAACAAAAACCTTGAAGCTTAGAAAAAATCCCCGAAGTAACTCCATGGCAGACTTGCATCCAGTAGCTTCAATGCTACCGTGTTCATGTGTTTGTCATCAATACTGTTCTGCAGGGTAACACAGTAGACATAAAGACAAGGCTGCCAAATCCTCTACATTTTTCTGGCATTTCTGTTTCTCACACTTGTCTCCCACCTTCCTACATTTTCAGACTTCAAGGACTAAGTACTATCTATACTGAACAGAACTCCGTATCTTGCTGTAGAAAGTTGCCAGCTTGTTCCCCCAAAAGGGAGGCAGAGGAATTTTCTAGAGGAGCTGTAAGGTGCTCCACTCAGTCTGGAGGTTCCTGTGAAAAGGGGAAGGCTGAAAATGTGAGGGATGCCACCTGCACCTAAATGCATGCTAATGGACTCAGGCTGTCCACACTGCACAAAGCGCTTTGATCACCCTCTTATAAAAATCCTAAAGCAGGAGTGGCAGTGCTACCTTCACCTAGAACACAGCCCACAGTGTTTGACTGACCCTCTGCATTGTGTAAACTAAAGAGAGATTTTGTGTTTTATGGAAGGTTTGGGTACTTATGTGCTGTTCAGAGGCTCACGTCCTTCATTAGATTTGCCCCCTGTTAGAGCAACAGAGACAGGAAAGAAGAAAAAGAGAAGAACTATAATTGAGAAGAGGGAGGAAGAAATAAGTGATTTATAAAATACTGAAAAGAGAAGAAATGACATAGCATTCAAAAATAACAGCCCAAGGCCTCAAGATGAGTCTCACATGCAGCAGCACGAGCCATCCTGGCATCTGTGATGTGAAGCAAGGTAGCCCTAAACACCACAGCACCTCCAATGAGGCATTTGCAGCCCAGATGCACTATTGTCACTTTTTTATTCTGAAAATAGCAGCCTGAGTCATCATTGTAGAGCTTTCTGAAGCTACCAAGTAAACTGATATAGATATACGATATGAAGTTTAATACCTCCAAAGGATTTTCTTTAATGGTTAAGGAAATCCTTACAGAAACACACAAAGGACAACCTTTGCTGATCTTTTAACTACTCCCTATAAGGTAACACAGGATTATCACCATAGCAGCACTCAGCAGGAGCACAGTAAAGTGAAGCAGGGTTATCCACTTCTGTTTACCTTCTATAGGTTTTTAGAAATGTCTTTTTTAAAAGTTGTATTTACTTTCCCCATGTAGGGCTTATTCTTAAATTCATTACCACTTCCGCATAAGCTCTTAAAGGAAGCACAATAAGTCAAAAAAAAAACAAAACACCCCAATTGCCAGAACAGAGTGCTTCTGGCAAAGAAATGGGCAGTTTCAGGCTCCTGATGTTTTTCTTGTGGCATTCTTCATCAACATGTTGTTTACCTTACCAAAAATATATGTTTTACTAAAAAAAAAAAGAGAAAAAAAAACCAACCAGGATGCTTGGTAAGATGAAAGACAGGATACTTTTCTTACCTGTTTCTCCCAGCTTTCAACAGAAGACAATTGTGTTTATTATTGAAACTCCAAACTTGAGAGCCTAAACGCAGCGCTTCAGCCCAAAGCAGCTGTAACACTATAATGTGATGAAAAGTACAGCGATAATAGTGGGGTGGCAAAATCTCTGGCTGCAACAAATGAGGATAAGCCCAAATGCAGCAGCCATGGACACAGAAATGAAGGAAAAATTGCCATCTACCCTTGGAAGACCTCAGGTATACAGGGATCTCCAGTGAGATACCCCTACCTCCACTGCCAACCCTTAAATGAGATCTGGGAAGGAGTGGATCCTGGCTCTGCCCCTTCTGGTCACTCAGGTGCATTGCATGCACCTGAGCTCCCCCTAGGTTGGCCCTGCCTTCCCACCAGGTGCTCAATCACTGCTTCAGGCCATGACTTAGCATTTCTACTACAACAGCGTAAATCACACAGCACCTCCGTGACCACAGTCCACCTGCAGTGGCTGGCAGCCTTGATGAAGGAACTTTCTCTTGGATGTTTGTTTAAATATCACACATTCTACATGTACAAAAAAAGGGTGTGAAAATGCTTCACAGTCTCTCAGGGTGTCTACTTCAGAAATGCTGTCAAAGCAACCCTTCCTCTTCTCAGACTCAGCCCTGACAGAGCCAGCACAAAGAGATGCTATGTGTCAGATAGTCTGAGAGTTTGGCTTTGATTTGCAGTGCTACCTTTGTTTCCTACTGACCACACCAGCCCTCTTAATGGAGAAAGAGCAAAGTGCAGAAGAGAAAGACCAGCCCTAAATGCACATGCCAGCGCAGACTGATTTACTCCTACAGCCAAACCATTTTTTTACATTTATATTTAGAGCAGCCAGGACGAGTCAGACATGCAGACAGGTGACTCACCAATGACGTTCTTTGACATCACAGGTTACTGGAGAGTAAACAGGGATGCATCTCAGAGCGATCCTCTGATTTCCAAAACTTGCCTCTCAAGGAGTGCTCAGACCTCCAACTTCCTTGTGAGGGGGCACTGCTGGGTATGTGTGGGCTGTCCTTCCCAGAAGCCACAGCAGCTCCCCATGCACCCCTCTGCCAGCAGCAACGGAAGAAGAGTCAGAGGACAAGTCCCAGGTGGGGTCCACTATCCCCACAGCTGCCTTTTCACTTGGGTCTTACATCCATCATCATATTTATGGCATTATCAACATACAGAAGCTGCAACCTCAACCCACGGGCTCAAATCCATGGAAAAACAGCTTGGTTTAAAGGGAATTGAACTACTTTTTTGTGACTTACCACAAAATCACAAGCCCCTGTGACCCAGCTGAGTGCCTACCTAGAGACAGTCCTCGTTCCCCATCACCAGCCTGCATGAGGATTGCCCCTGGAGAAGTAAGGTCAGGGAGTGAGGGGGCACATCCTCCTTGTTAGCCATAAACTAAAGTGAATGCAGCTAGAGAAGAAAACAACAGGAAACCTTATAATTTGCTTTCCCTTTGTAGGGGAAATGTTAGAGAGGTGCAAAGGTACTAAAATGAAGTTAAAATTCATGGACAATTTTTTTTTTAGATAGAAGAGTCAAACTAAGCTCTGAAGACTATGAAATCCCTTGGTCTTTAGAATCTTATAAGCTTAATGAAACAAACTACAGACCCTTAAAAACATATAAGCTACAATCCCAAATATCTGTAATGTCATGAGAGAAAAATTACTTCTCAAGTGGAAAGCACTGCAGAAAAAAAAAAAAAAAACAATCCCCAGAGTTGTGGGTATAGAGACCAGCTGCTAAAAGTTTATCATCCCTGAAGGCAAATCAGCTTTATCTTAGGCTCTGTCCCAGGTTTCCTCCACTTCTAAGATGTGCTTTCAACAGGGACCCTCCTAACAGAGATGGTAGGTGATGGTGTGCTTGCAGTGATGACAGTCTTCTGGGTGTCTTTACCTAGCACAACAATGAAAATCCCAGCCTGGCAGGCTGGATGTCCTCACATTCTTCTGGCATCACAGGTGACAGCATTCAGCCTCTGCTAAAGCCTGTGTGCCCATCTCCAATGCCTCCATTATTCCTTAGGGCCAGAATCTGACCTCACTGCTGATGCTAATCATAAATAACTACTACAATGGCCCAAGATTTACAGTATCAGAACTACAAGTTAATTCATAGGAACCAGCAAAAATGATGACCACCCCTGACCCTATTAAGAGTCTTCATGGCTGCTGATGTAGCCAGAGAGACTTTCTCTCCAATGGGAACCTTGGCTAAACTCATTGGTATCACTTTGATACGTACCTACTTAATGCTAAGAGTTATAATGGTTATTAGAGATGATGGAAGCAGTGTCCCCCTGGGCCCACCATGGGTTTCTCCAGGCTTTGTTAGGCCTTTCAGGCAGCTGCTGGAGAGATAGCAGAGAACAGAGAAGCCAATGTAGGTCATGGCACTGCAGCTCTGATGAAAAGCTACAGTACTTTCACTCTTAATTTCATCAATGCAAATTTAAACCTCTGGCCTCTACAATAAAGACCTGGAGCTAGTAAACAAGTTCAACAGCAAGTGAACTTGGGGACTACTGACCTACATCTCTTCCAGTTAAAGCTGCTCTATTTGTGCCCAGGTGTCACCTGGAAGTTATTAATGATACAAGTGGAGTTATGTCATACAGACACAGCTTGAAAATGACTAGATCTCCTATTGCCTCACTCCTTTGATCTGCTTCATCTGATCAAAACAATCAATGATTATGACATTTAATGAGTTTATATTTAAGTATTACCTCAATGTAAGACCTACAGATCCAACAAGACTCCTTGAAGCAATTTTTGAATGTTATTTATAAAGACAAGTACTGCTTTAGTCAGTGCTTTGGGGACAGATATTTATTTATTTGACAGGGCACAATGAAACGATGGAAATAACAAATCAGCAGGAACATTTTGCTAATGCTACCTATACCCCTGCATCTGCAGGTACACCTATGCAGGTCAGCTATCTCTACCACTGCAAATGCAGCTTGTAAGTACTCTTACACTGTAAGAGGGGGACTGTTGGACCCCCAAATATATTGGGAATAAAAATAATAATTTTAAAAAGCAGTTGTTAAAAATGAAAAAATAACCCTGAAACATGAAAAATGCAGTGATTGCAAGTAGCTTGCTGCTTTTCAGTCTGTTCTAAAAGACATTCCAGCAGACGTTGCTCCCTTTCAGCCTTCTGCAATACTACCTCAAAATGATGTTGCCACAACTGCTACTGGATTGCAAAACACAAACAAACAAAACACGTTTTCATCTTTCTGAGAGGGTTCCCAGCCAAAAGAGACATACAGGATTCTCCTCTGGAGCAGAGCGTAACCTTAGAAACAGGGCAGCCACAAGCCCTGTACAAATAAGCCCTTATATGTCAGGCTTGGTGACCACCTTATGGACAGGATCACTTAGTAACTCTTTCAGTGCTGGCAAAAATTAAATTATCCTTGAGGAAACCAAACTGAAGGGATGCCTGAAAAGTACAATGAATTAGAATGACCTCACTACTCTTCTCCTCCTCATCTGATGACCAAGACCCAGAGAGATGGATCTGAGCAAGCCAGCAATGCCATTTTGTGGTTTAGGTCTGATAAAAAGGGGACACTGGTGCCAGTGACATCTCTGTAGTGGAGCTGCAGAGTAAAACGACTTGTTTTCAAAGCCTATAAATGTTCATTGCTCTGTGGAGGAGGAGGGGAACAACAGAGCTCACAAAAGAAGATATTTAAGCCCAGAAGGAAATGAAGGAATCTTTTCCATCATCCATCAGTGAAGAAAAATCAGACCACCTGGAGAACAACTACCTGCTCTGACCGGTCCTGTGGTACCTTTTGATGCATGATGGCAAAGATTGCTTGAAGTATCTAATAAAATCTCAGGATATCTGACCTTTGTCTACTGTTGTGTGATCAAGTGACAAAGGAAGGCAATGAAAAAGCTGCAGTGAACCTGGACCTAATTCTTAACCGACAGGAAACCAACAGAATCCACCAAAAAAATGATGCAATCTTGCATCTTTTCAGCTGTATCTCTAAAACTGAGAGCCCTTCCAAACAGCCACTCCCTCTTTTACCAACTGGGTAGCAGGCTGGAAAAATGTAAGGGTTTTCTAGCAGCAGAAAGAAATTCAGAGCCGCCACAAGGCAGGTTTCCATGTTGCTGCCTCCTATGACACGATGCTCTGCCTCTTGTCCAACATGTCCCACAGCAGGGAACGTGTTAGCTGGCTAAGTAATAATTACCGAGTGACATTTTCAGGAACTAAACTTCTTCACTACATGTGTAAGAATTTTATGCTTTTATTCCTAGCAGAGGCTTCCATCCTCAGACTAATACATTAATACATTTATGAGTGCTTTTAATCTGTTGCAATTCCCATGTTATTGACCACGACCTATAGCTTCCTCTTTAAATCCACAGTTCTTCTACCTGAAATCAGTACCATTAAAACAGAGCATTACAAAGACAAAGGAAGAGGCAAGCTAGCCTGAATCCAGTTAAACTTATTTGAGAAGAAAACTTACAACACCCTGAGAAATATTGCCAATGGTAAACCAGTGGAAGTAATTTTCTCCTTACGGTCACACTACTCAGAAGCCAGCTCAGATAATAACAGGCCAGATGACACTCCTAAAACTTTCAGTGGAAATGAAGATTGGGCAGGAACATAGTAAACAAGTGTGATCCCCAGCACCCCTTCCCCAATTACTCTCCCAGCCAGGCTGTTTTTCAGGTGTTTTTGGCAAACATCCTGTTTGCAGTCCTGAACCAGCCCGCAGCAATAGGCATAAACCAGCAGGAGTGGCACAAGGCAGTACAAAGTACACAGTATTAATGTGGCTTATCTATATCCTGTCAGCAATAAGTTGATGACAGCTCATTTGGGCTTTTCACCCTTGCCTAAACCTTCATGCCTGAGGCAGGCACCCACATCTCCCATTAGAGGTGATGGAACATGCTAGCTTGGCCCAGCTGAAAAGCTGGGGTCTTCCTTTTCTCTTCTAACTATGGCTGTTCCCTGCCCTTAGTTGCCGCCTCACCTAATTAGATGGGATCCTAAACTGCTTAGCACTATTTCACTTTCCATCACCGTACAAAGAGCCCAGGTTACTAAAGGATTAGCAAGCATAACATTAAAGTGTTGTGTACACATGGAGAGGTTCAAATCCTGGTTTCCGCCAAAACCTGGTTGCAGAGGACCTGTTGAAACATAGGAAGTGCCAAAAGGAAAGGAAAGGAATCTGGACCAGGGTGGAAGTGGCTGCACACAAGACACTGCACAAAGGAAGATCAGCATGACCAGGAGGGAGCAGTGACTGGCACACAGCTCCAAAGGAAGGAAGTAAAAATGCTTTTAAGCAATTCTGATACCACCTTCAGAATTTAATGACCTCAGTGACTAAGGGGCAAAAACAACAAATTACTGTAAATGAACAAAAAAGCCTGCTGGCATGTCAGTGATACCATTTCAGATGTTTTAAAACAGAAAGCAGCCTCCCACAAAAGTATGGAAATAAATAAGTGATCCAACCTTTGCTTTTTTCCCCAAAGGTCACATAACCAAAATCTGTTTTACTTCTCCATAGATATTCCTTCTGCTATCACTTTTCTTAATTGAGTTGTCAACCACTGATTTCCTCTGTAACCGCTGGGTTTCTCTCCAAGGAAGGCTTACTAACCTAGAGCTTATACAGAGGTGCAGAAAAGTTTGGTTTAGTAAAGAGCCAGGGTACTCCTCAATTAATTTTTATATCACACAGAGGGTGCGATGTACCCGTTTATTCTCATCTCCTATCCTTACCACTTTCTTCCAGATGGCTTTTACAAGACACCAGTAAACCTGTGTCTCCTGCACCTGCCCATTGTTCCTGTCAAGCTATGAGCAACTATACACAAACCCATTTTCATTAGTGTCTTGTGCAGGGATGGATGCTCTGATGCTCCCTTGGCAGCTGTGTGCAGGATCTGGAGGGCAATGCAACAACCTTCCCTTGCCCAAAGCAGGGCCATCCCAGTGCCTTCCAGCCTGCACCAACAGGACGTTCCAGATTCTATGCAAGTGCTCTGCACACACATTAACAATAGCATGCTTTTACAAGTTTCTCTTCCTGGGAAAGGCAAATGCTATCTCTTTGAGGCTGGTAATGATCAATGCAACTGCATGTTTGCCGTGGAGCTAACTCAAGCACCCAGATAAAAATGTGTAATGACGTGCATTCAACAAGTTTTTCCACTTTCCTGATACCCTAGAGCAAATGGCAGTTTGCTAACGTTTACTGCTTTCCTTTCTTTTTTTCCCTTCAGTTGTAGCCTCCTTTGAAACTGTTAAGTCTAAGAGCAGTATAAATGCAGATCAGAGAGTTTCACAATTACCCTGTTTGGAACAAGCCTTCACTACTGTGCGTGTTCCAGTCTCAAGTTCAAAACACCAAGGGGAAAGAATTTACTCCTTCTCTAAGAGTCCACGCCAGCAATTCCCCTTGCTCCCCATCTCAACGTTTTTTCACTTTCTTTTTCTTTCCTGCCTCCTGTATCCACAATGACTTACAAACACACACATATATCCCTGTGTCTCACCCCTTCCATGTTGAAAAGGTAAAAGTAATTGGCTGCTGCCATGGTTCTGCAGCTACACCTGGACATCAGAAGCTGCTTCTAGCTAGTGCAGAGGGGTCTGACCAATGTGACTGAGCGTGGAGGCATGGAAGAGAAAGGCTTTGCAAGGAAGGCCATGTTTCTGCGGCTGAGCTTCTTACCCACATTTTTAAAGAGTGTCAGATCCAGGCTGCAACCTGCACTCCACCCATCCCGCCCCACGCTGGGAGCTTTTGCCCTACATAAAACAAGGGAGTTATGGGGCCACCAGCCAGGCGACAGGCCTAATGCGACTTCAGTCACCAGCTTGTACTGCTTAAGTCTGCGGATGTTCATTCTTCTGATGTGCAGTTAAAGACTGTGCAAGTATACACCCAACACCCCGTAGCATCTCCCTAGTGTTCCTCTTTGCTTGGATAGCAGGAAGAATGAGTCCCACTTCTACTTCCCACTCACTCCCATTTAATAGTGCCAAGTGTACCCATAATAACCAAATAACGCTGTTAATAATACTACAGGAACATGCTAACTGATCTTGTTAAATATTAATTAAAGAAGATGGTTCCATGAACGAAATAGGTCAGTATGCTAGAATCTGGTCTTATGTAGTAGAGATTTAACCAAAAGCACTACTAAGTTTGCACTCAAAGGGAGACTATAAACTTCCTTTTTTTGAGTAGAATTATATTCAAATGGTATGGCTAAACTTGGAGTTCACACTGTGGGCTCAGCTCACACTCTTCTGAGAAGTCTCAAGAAAATGAACTGGTTCTGTGAGCCCTTCTAAAATCTGCAGATGACAAGAGGCAAAATGAGAGCTTGGGAGCTCTTAGGGACCAAGGAATTTCTACTGTAATTAATAATAAAAAGAGCCAGCAGTGACATCCCTATCTGAATCCAGTGTCTGCAATCATCCAATAGAGCAATGGAGAAAATGATCTCAAGCTTCTCTTACTCACCATGGTGTACAGAGGTATTTTAAATCATTTTAGAGGTAGTATGTGTCCTGTAGCCAAAAAGAAAATGTCCCAGTAGGAAACTTAATCATCCTGCAGCTAATATAACTGAAAGGTGCCAGAATATAGCCCAAGAGATACTTGCATGACTTATCCTGCTATGCTGGACAGTGTGAACTCTCCTGGGAAACCCCCTATACCCCCAACTCCCCACATCCAAGGAGACCATAGTGCTGCAGTGGAGACAGCCCTGGAGAACACAGGCACCAGGGCCCCTTGACCAGTGAAGCTGTTTTGTTTTTTCCCCAGCAAAGTTTATCAAATGGTTCCTCCCCGGGCACAATTTGAGAGTAAACCTGCAACTCTTACCCCAAGCACATTAAAGCCTGGCATGAAACCGTTCAGCTCTTGAAGTATCCTGCAAGGACAGACCATGCAGCAAACACCTGAAAACAATCTCTCCTTCTCCCCAGAGAAATATCTGGCAAAGACAGAAACTAGGCTAGGGAAACACTTGCCTCTGATGGGGCTGCGGTAAAGGAGAAATGAAAGCCACCGTAGCCACTTGCCAGAGGGGGGACATGAGTTGCTCCATGAGTATTACCTGTGATAAGTCAATGCCTGACACCTAGTTTCTAAACTGTCTTTTCCATGGTGTGCCTGGGGGCACAAGGCAGGGCTTTGCCATCCCTTCTGAAGCTGCCAGGACTGGCTGGACTGATAAAAAAAAAAAAAAGCAGAGGAAAAATGTGGCAACACAAATCTGAAGGAAATCAAATTCAGGTTGTGGCTGTGAGTCAGGTCAGCCAGCTACAGAGTAAAGGCAAGGCCTTTTCTTCTCTTTCTTTCTCTCCTTCAATGCCAGACTTATTTAATGAGGCTCTCCTTGACTAATTTTCTTTAATAATTAACAAATGAAAAGGAAACACGCCTCCCTGCATTAAAAAAAAATACCGTGGCTGCCTTACACAAGCCATTTCAATTTCCAGGGATGGAAAAAGGCCTTGCTGCCTCTGCTTAAGCACCGTGCTGCTCTTCAGTCTTGGTTAATTTGGGAGGGAGGGACCTCTCCTCTCTCTTTTCCCTCGCGAGTCTCTT
>JANHGO010001790.1:0-32698 GCA_024606505.1 Aquila spilogaster
GGAAGGGAAGGGAAGGGAAGGGAAGGGAAGGGAAGGGAAGGGAAGGGAAGGGAAGGGAAAGGAAGGGAAGGGAAGGGGAGAAGAGAGAGGAAAGGAGAGGAGAGCAGAGGAGAGGAGAGGAAAAGAAACTGGCAAGATGGATGGATGAATGGATGGGTGGAAGGAAAGACACACTGTTCATATGGAAGTAAATGTGGAAATGTAACTTGATTGTTAATAGATGATAATCACGATGCCATAGAAGAATTTCTTTCACAAACAATAAAAAAATAGAGAAAGCTTAAACAAAATGTCAAAACCTACTATAAATCTTCTCAAGAAAAATATTACAGCATGTGAATTTTGAGAGTTATTTATTTACTTAGTTGTACTGCAACAAACACACGTAAAAAAACACCTGTTCTGGGCTTTGGGCAACGTGGGTATCTGTTTATGTCTACTTCTTTTTTATTATATCAGGAGTTATTTGAAGTATAGTGTGGTAACTCTTAGGAAACCCAAACAGCAGCATACATTCAAACACCACACTGCAAACAAATCAACATTAAATTACAACATTAATCCTGCCAGACATAAAGCTTCTAAGAGTACATCCTTCATAAACTTGTGGGTGATAGGTATTTCTGACCTCTGCTTACTATCATTTTATCTATTCTTCTACTCATACAGTCAAAGTTAGGCATTACCTAACCACCTACGCTGTCTTCATAGAAAGACTCAATTTATTTTTGATTAGTGAAGTCATTTTGGAATGTACTGAGGGCCAGATTATGGACTGCTACTCATAGTGCTACCTCATAGGTCTACACTTGAAATCAAACAATTTTTACTACAAAACATTATTGTTTCTTCTCTTTCTAAGGCATTATCTGAATTATAGATCATTGTTTTTGAAAGCAGGAGCTAGATTTTTGTAAGTAACTTTATAGTCAGTTAACAAACCAGGGTTTAACAGCCTTTGTGGGGCCTCCAGCTTCTACGTTTATTTTAAAATTATCTTCCTGGAGACTTACTCATTTACCTTTTTTCACTTAATAATAGGTAGAAGAGCCCTTACAGTTTAACATATGAAATGAATTAACTCAAATCACACCCAATCAAACCTCAAATCCCCTCATGAAGGCCAGTCTAAAAAACTCTATGGACCAGTTCATTCTTCATGTCCTAAAAGTCTGTCAGACCAATGATATGAAACTCCCAGGTAAACATGTCTGATAATGTCTGTGTGCTAAATGTGGAGAAAGCTCCAGCACTCTGCATGATTTCCAGTTAAAAATACCTTTATCTTTAGTCCCTAACCCAGCTTGAATTCTTCTACATTGCAAACACAGCAAAGAAAAGGAGCATCTGATATTTCTGAGGAAGCTTAACAGGGTAGCTCCAAGCACAGGACATTGCAGAAGTTCAGTTTAAGGTTTCAATGCATGCATGAGCTTGGCCTGAAATGAGGGGTTGAGCTTGGTGATTCAGAATAAAAAGTAAAACTCCTGGAAAGCAGGGTGACAAATGTGTTGACTCTATTGCTCTGTGTATATAAAAAATAATCTGAGTATCGGACAAGATCCTATATCTGTAGATCCAAGAAAAAAAGGATGAGATGCAAGAGAATACAACTAAGCAATATTATTTACACTAAGACTGGGGTGGCCTGCAATGACCTGGATCTGTGTTAAAATAAATATTTATTTTATATTTATTTGCTAAAAGGCATTTCAGCCTCACCCTAAGGAAAAACTCAGACTGTTATGCAACCATTTTGGCAGCTAGCTGAGTGTGTTATGATGGTTTGACTTGACATTTGTGCACACATAACACATTTGCGAAATAGAAGACAGTCTTTTTTTTTTTTTTTTCCTGTGAATAGTAAAGAAATCCTTGAAATGAAAAGTATTAAGTAGTTTGCCCATGAAAGACTCAAAAGTTTAATATTTTAAAAAAAAGGCTTGCACTTTGGTTTAATAAAGTTATAACACCTCTTCCTTTAAATCATGCCCCTTTCACTCAAAAGTGATATTATCAGAATTTTTCTGCTTAAAAAATGTAAACTGTGCACTGAAGCTTTACCAGTTCAATTCAATAAAGAATTTGAAATAAGAAAATATATTAAGGATCAAATTTACTCTCTAACTGTAACTAGAACATATCTTATGAACTACTTACATCTCATTTAGATGACTGGCAAATATAAAGTATAAGAAGGTTTGGCATCTGTGTGATGATGAACAGGTTGTATATTTGAAAGCATGAGAAAAATAGCCTGATTAATCCAGAGCTAAATTTGTCACTGTTGAGATGGAGTTAAATAGTGTTTACATCATAAGCTTTTTTATCATGACAGCTTTAGTTCCAGCACTTAACTCATTATGTCAACCCATGTCTTCTAATTCTATTTTAAGACCTGAAGAGGTAATAGAACTCTCAATGCTCTGCAAAGGAGTAATTTTCACCCAAAAGTTTGGCCTAAGTCACGATGTTTGGTTCTACAGCTATCCTGTTACAATCCAGTTTTATCACAAAGACAACTCCTTCTGAAATTACTCCTTTTGAAATGCAGATTGTCAGATTTAAACTCTGATGTGCTCCTTATTGCTAAGTCTTAAAAAAAAAAAAAAAAAAGTTGAATTATTCAGATTATAAGTTGTTCAAAACCTAGACTAGTCCTTTAAATAACTGTTGCTTGACTGATGGAACAGGAGACAGACAGTATGTAATACACACTTTCATTGTTCTTTTCACTCGAAAGCACCTTTACAATAAAGGATGCTAAATAAAAACACTCTGAAAGGCCAATGGTTCCTCCTATTTAAAAGGAAAACATCAGCATGTCTCTCATTTGTGCTCAGCAAGCTTGCTACTCCCTTTTCCATTTTCTTTAGGTACGAATGCTATCTTGCATCACTGCTGTTCAGCAGACCCAGGGGAGGCAAATGTCAGTTTTCCAGATGGCAAACTGACAGCTTGGTGATGCTGCACTGAAGGGTACTGAGGGAGTTCACTTTGTTGCAGAAGCAAAAGAACATCACTTCCTAACACACCTCATGTACATGCTTGCTTCACAACAGCTCATGAAGTAGCCAGAAAAGTTTCAGCAGCCCTCCTCAAATGCCTGTTTAGATAGTGTCAGGTTTCTACATGGCCCCAGCAGCTGTTTAAAGTTTTTGCTAATTTACCAAAAGGAAACATCCCTCTTATAAGAAACAGGCACTAAAATTTAAAACCTACCTCTATCAAACTGGCTAATTTTCAACTTAGACTGAGGTATCTTTTGTTTCATAAAATGCTACCTAAAGTTGTTAGGTCAGATGTCGATCTAATATTGTTATACACTTTTTGCCTCTAGAGAGCAAACGTACTGTATAAACATAATATCTTGAGTGGAAAATGACTTTACCATCATTACTACTATATTCTAGTATGGTATCTTTATTAAGATGGCAAGTTATTAGACCACCTGCCACTGGGGAGAGCCTCTTCTGGAAAAAAACCCACAACACTTTACTAGGTATTCTAATGAAAGTTTAAAATGCTGGGATTCATCTGATCTGAGATGTTGTTTCAGGTATAGAATACAAATGTCTTGCAGTTTAATGGACTATCACATGTTGGATGATTTTCTGGTGTAAGAATACAATTGTTTTAGAAACTTAATTGCTTTATTCTACTTTTTAAAAAATTCAACTTGTTTTTAACAAATTTTACAGTTTAACTCAATGCTTTCTGTGGGAAGCCCTCATGTTTCCAGGTCTGTATGTGCTGTGCTGAAGTGCTTTGTCATAAGAGATAGAAAAGTGGCCTTGTTCTGCCTGAGGGGAGTCTGTCAGAAGCTAGCACACTTTCGTAAGTAAAAAGTTAACAGAGATGATATAGCTGCTTCCTGCACTAGTTACCAGCCCTTCCAATTCTAGGTGGATGAAGGAGTCACGTAAACCAGCTTAAAATTCCTTTACATCTATCTTGCACTGTAAGAGTGTCTTGTCCAAGAAGGACAGGATTCGTAGAGGGCAGCCAAGTCTCCTGTTGGTCTTTACTTTCCCACACACAGTAGATGTAAAGGAATCATGGGGCTGATTTCAGCACTGCTGGATTCAAGGTTATGTTGAATGTATTTAGAGAAGTACAATGTATTTTGACTTTCAGCGGAAAAATTCTAGAGAAAGGACAGAAACAACACTTGGAGAGGCAGCACGACCCATTGATGGGTGCAAGTGGCTAGGGCAATACAGCTGACCTCCTGAGTAACTCTCTCTCTGGTCAGTTCCTAGCAGATGTCTTTTAAGGTGCGCAAAGTGCCCTATATAGGAGTTATTTTCAAAGCAATGTTCTACATCACGTTCTCTAAACATATCACTATTTTATTTTAGTCCACATAATATCAGAAAGATGTGAATTTGAGCAATGCCCCTTGTAAGCAGGTTTTAATGAAAAGAAAGTAAAATGTAAATGTTTTTTTACAGCAAGTAAAGAAATTTGAAAAAAATACATTCATACACTCAAACTCATGAATTACTTTGAAACTAAGTTATCTGAAAAGATACAATAGGACATTTTGACTTCAGCTGCAGTCTACTTATTTTTTTTTATAATTTGGTTTCAGATTAAAATCCCAAATAAAACAAAAATTTATTTATTACCTACAAAATTCATGTGCCAGCAAAAAGTCATATTACCATATTCAGATGCTGAACACTGTATTGTGTTAGTCTTTATTTGCATGTGACTGCAATTACTGGTTTGTATTTGGAAAAGATCATTTACACATACATTTGTGCATGTTTGTTCATGCATAAAGTTCATTGCAGCTGTTCCAGCTGTAATTACAGATTTGATCTTCCTTTGTCATGTAGGGCCTATTCAGAACAAAGTTTCATTACTCTACAACCCAGTAATTGTCATTTGGAACTTCTAAGTTCTTTTGGCATCCAGCCAACATGTCCAAGAAATACCAAAATCTTATTATCTAAAATCAACTTTAATAATGTTTCTGGTCTAATCAAGACAAAAAAAATCTTGTGAAGAATCCCTATCAGCCTGACAGAATAGAGTTTTGAATGGTTTTGAAAAGTGGTAACATTTTGACTAAGGATACTTAAAAAGCTCAATTTTTTTTCTCTTACCTGTTAGGCAAATCCTATTCAGGTACAATTTCACTGCTGTTGGTTTGTTCTATACGTAATCAACTGCATTATGAAATCATAAAAGGTACTATTCATTGTTTTTTACCATCAAGTGGTTAATTACTTATTTGTAACACATACATGACCAGCTGGTCACCCACCTCCTCATCTGAAGCTTACATTATTTAATCAAGAAGGGAATAAAATACGTGCTTAACTGTTATCTAATTTGCTAGCTTGTTATTTTACTGCAAGGAAGCTGTGCTGTTCCGAGCTGTTTCCTGAGATGTAAAGGTGCTGGGTTTTTTCATGAACCAAAAAAAGCATTTATCTATCCTCTGTAGGTTGTGAGAGCATGCTCATCATTGTAATATCAGAAAGCTCTCAGTACTGCTTTCATCAAGGTGAGTAGCATCTACCACACGTTTGTTCCCTCCATCCACTGGAGAAGTGTGGGCAGTTCAGTGTTTTGTTTTGGATTTTAAAAATACACATATGCATGCACACGGTGAATGTGAATACCACTTTTGAAAACTATTTTGCAGCTTGCTTATGGCACAGTTTTAATGTCAGTTGGAGACAGAATGTCACAGATATGACCTTTCTCTTAGATGGAAGTAAGATAACACAGTGACAGTCAGTAGCTTGGGAAAGGTGACTAAAATGATTTAAAAGAGGAGGAACACATGACCTGTTAATGAAACATGGACAATAGGCCCCCGACTGGTACTTGAACCTCTTTGCACTGTGAAAAAACCCCTATTTTATTAGAACTCAAATAAAGATGTAAATATTTGTCATAACTTGTAAAAATTTTCTTTTTCTCAGGATTTTTCAGCTAGCTACAGGTAGAATTAAATCATCACACGCAAGTATTTAATATTTATTTTACTTTTTCTTGGTTGTTTTATATTAAAAAGGCAAAAGGTCAACAAACTCTAAAACACTGAGCCCCGCAGTCCTGAACTGCTGCCAGTTTAAAGCTTCCTTTTCTGTATTCTTTTCTTTTTTTTTTACTTATTACTATGTCATTCTTATAAGATCTCCTTTTCTGATCTAACCTGCTATTCCCCAGAGTTGGAAAGGGCCCAGTTCACAGGTGAATGCTCTCCCAGCTGCTCAGAGTATCCTATTCTCTGCAGTAATCACTTAATGGATATTAAAATCCAAGACAGAGTTCAACAGCTCCCAAGAGTATTATGTTCCTCAGCGCTTGTAAAACCCCAGAAAACTGAACTTTCTCATAGGAATGTAGGTTAAAATGTCAAACACAACTTTCCAAATTACTGCCAGAAGTATAGGGATGTACTGCACTTTAGGATTGTAACCCTGGATTCAAAATGCTGTCAAAGTTAGTCCTCAACATTTTTCAGGAGTTCTAGAAAGGTCTGCCAAATCCAGCACAACTGATGTTTCATGTAAGATTTGGCTGCAAATTCCCTTGCTAACATAGTTTTCCAGCACTTCTAATAGATATTCTCTGCCAAATGCCGTTATGCAATATTTGAAGCCTTGCCTACTCCTTCACGTACTGCTTGAGCGAGCAGTAGTGTGGGGCTGTACTGTGTCCTTGGGCTTTGCCTGCCCTCTTCAAGCCCTGCCAAGGGAAGGACCTAGGGGAGGGAAACTTCTCTACGCACATTTCTCTGCTACCCTCTTTCCAGTGAGCTTGACACCCTTTCACACAGCCAAAAGGGATGACTTGAGTTACCAGTCCCATCTTCCCACAAGAGGTCAAACCAATAAGGTAAGTAGGAACTAAGTGTCAGGAATAAACAGCGCCTGGATTTTGTCCCCTCAGTCTGTCAAACACCAGCTACTTAAATGAGCCATCACTGAGGGAGATGAAGTCTCCTATGGCTGGCAATGGATATTTCCTTTTTTTGGTTTTGGCTCTGACTCTGCCTCACACTGCAGGGTGAGACACCTCTGGGAAGTGGCAGTTGCCTTTCTGCCAATTCTCATTCCTCTTGCTCCCAAAGATGGGAACTGGGAAAGCTTCCCTCAGCTTCCCTGCAGTCAGGAGCACCTTTAACACACACAGCATGGGGGTACGAGGCTCCACAGTTCCTCTGCTGAACATCAGTTATACTCACAGACATACGTGTACATGCATGCACACACACAGCCACGCACACCCACGCTGTATAAGAACACATTCACAAGAGCATAGTATATAAAAAATTGCAACTTTTGCTTTCATTTTAATTCTGTCGTCTTCTTTAGATAGGTTAAATTCTGACTTCAGCGGGATCTGCTGACATTTTTTTTTTATGTCCAGTCTATTCTTCTATGACTGTTTGGGAATCTTGAGCTTTCATTTCCTAAATTTGTGTGTTACCGGTTTTCTCAGTAGGGTGATAGCTAATTGTTTCCTAGCTATCTTTTAGTGCTTAAACGCAGCACAGAGAATCTTTCACTTTATCCTGGGGTATGACTGTGGATGTTATGCATGTATAAAAACTCAACCCTCCCTTTCTACCAGCAGCCCCTCCTCCCCATCCCCATTTACACACTGAATTTCTTCACAGCGGCTGTTCTTGATAACACTTAAAAAGTGATTATATCTGTTGTCAATTTGGGTAAATTATTAACATCAAAGCTAGCAGCAGGCTCCCTGACATTAAATTTCAGGATTTCCACTAGCAAAGAAGGACAAGCTGGGGGAGAGAAGAGCGGGTGGAAGGAAATGGGTGGAGTAGGGTTGGTTGGGGGGAATTATGAGTATATAAAAAGAAAATTAATTGATCAGAAAATTACTTCAAACCTTAGCTTGCATTAGAGATGCTTTTCTGTTTTCTGTCATGTTTCCAACATACGGATTATCTTTACAGCGAGGAGCACTGAGAGTGGAAAGACTCAAAGTCTAGCCTGTGCATAGCTACAGAAGGGTTAGGAAAATTAATACCTTTTCAACCTCTTTTTTTAACTTGTGCCTTAGCAGTGACAGTGAGCTAATACAGACACCTCTTGCTAAACAACAGCTTGCTGTTATTAAGGGTTATCCAGCAAGGAGTTTCTGACTGGATTCATAAACCAAGAATTTATTTAATTCTAAGAGATGAACGATGAAGATAAATTGGGATATGTCTAAATGAAATTAAAAATTATTACTTGTACAAAATTTAGAGTGTGGCTGGCTGTACCACCAAATTTGCAGTTAACACTGTTAGGAATTAAAGGTATGTAACTGATAAAGATGGATGTCTCACTTTCTTGGTTCCAACCTGTGCTGTTTAAAATAAATATTATAATAATTGATCTCTGTGAATGATGTGCATGTGCTAAATGACGCTTGATGTATGACACGAACTTCCTGCTTCTGGCACTGATGGATGAGCTTAGTCTTCCCATAATGAAAAGATGGTCAAACTTTCAATTACACATATCGCACCTCCACAGACAAAGCATGATGAAAATAAATTTGATACTATTCAGCTACTGCCATCCTAACATTAACACAGACCAAAAAAAAAAGGTTTAATCAAAATTCTGTGAGGGTGAAATGGGTACCATTTTATATTAAGTCCTGAATATATGACTCTGTGGCATTAAATGTGAAATGCATACCTCTTTTTTTTTCAGAGCATTTGTTACATTATCTCCCCTGGGATCAATTGCACCATAAGTGGGATTCATGCAGAGTCATAAAGCACACTGGGGAAACCCACAGAAAAATAAATTCTACTGCAGGAAAGAAAAATTCCCTGTTTCCTCATGCATACCTTGAGGAACAGCAACATAATATCTACAGTACATTATTATGTGGTACGGGGAAACACTACTAGTCAGGGATTCAACTATTTTTATCACTACAGGTTAGTAATTATTCATACATTTTCAAGATAATCTTAGCAGATGATGCCATGTTTGTAAGAGTGGAATTCTTCCACTGGAAAAAGTGGAATTTATTGATGATCTATTTATAGGTCTATCTCCCTTCCCCTTCAGCAAGTGCTGCAAAACAAGAAATTCAAGGAGCACGGCTGAGACATACAATTAGGTAAGAGTTTTCCCCAAAGTAATGACTTCAGAAATCAGTTTTTGCAGGACATTTCATGGGTATTCCAGATATTTTCCTTTTATAGCAGATGTAATTGTAGATACTTCATTATCTTTATAAAAGTCTAATTCTTTGGGGGATTTTTACAGGAGTTGTTCAAGTTAATTTGTGATGTGGATAATTTATTTTATTTTGTCAAGCTCATATAGACATGAAGACAGACTTTCAAGGTGTCATCATATGCTGTAACTAGGTATCTAAATTCTCACTGCAGTGTGTTGAAATGAGGTTGACTGAATCTTGAGAGCTACTGAAAAATACAGGCAAACAGATAAAATGCAGGTATTCTAGAAGCCACTGCCTGTACTACAAAAGGAGAAATTTCATTTGCCCACAAGTGTCTGGTTAGTGCCATCTGAGATGACAGCAGAGGTGTTTGTCTGGAACAGCAGGGGATACTCTGCTATGGTACTCAATACCGCAACTGAGCTCCCATTGCACAAATGGATAGATTCAGTCTCAGTGTCTTAAACTGAGTTGAATCCTCTCCTGCCCTCAACTCACAGACAAGTCCATGCCAGTTGAATAACTGCTTCTTCAGTTTAATTTGAAAATTTCCTTGCTCTTAAATTTACATCACAGAGAATCACACGCACATGAGGAAAATAGCATACCTCTTTATAATTAATTCCAAATTTAGGGACTTTTACTAAATCTAATTTTTCCACAGCCTCTTTAAATTTCACATGGAAATTTAAATGTTTTCAAACATGGAAATGTTTTCAAACCCTCCTAATGGACAAGTGTTTCTGTACTTTTATTTATTTGCAGTGTTTCTTTGAAATCTTCCTTCTGTGCCTTTGTTGAGATAGGAGTCCACTAATTAATAAAGAATTTAGAGAGAGAGCTTGCAATTAATTTTGAAATAAGATTACATTAATTTCAGTTATTTTCTGTCCTATTCCTAACACAGCTGTAGACCATTACCAGATGCTCTTTTCCAGATCCAGCTGTGTGTTCTACCTTTGGGTGTTGATACTTCCAGCTGCTTACCACAGCTCACCAGCTGAGGAAGGTAATTTGAGCTAATCCTTCTCCAAAAATGTGTTTTAAGTAGCACTCTCTCCAGGTCTTTCACAGAGCTGGGCAGGAATTAGTATCTAGCAGAATGGCAGTGGGAAAAAACTGAGTGTCAATAACCATCTCACATGGCACAGTTATTCAGAAATAAATCTCAGTTTGCAGTGTATCATTTTTATCATTAATGCTTGTTGGGCAGACGTTTTCATTAAGAGGCCCACAAGAATTTCCCCTGATCAGTAAAGATTAATATTAAACTGAGTAATCTGATAGATATGAGGAATAAGAAGCAAGAAGAGGTTGTTTTCTAAGATTAGTTTCCTCTCCACCCTCTTTTATACATGAAATGCAAGGTGGATATATTCTCTTTGAAGGATTTAAAACAGTGCCCTGGTCTGTATGATGTAGCAATATCTTTTCTCAGGTTTTCCTTTCTATATACTGAATTCCTAATGAGGCTGAGGGAAATGAATAAGACCCCTCTGGACTTTTACTGAAATTTCTGTTTACACATGTCAAGCCAAGGCCTCTTTTTTGACCTATGAATAATAATCATTTGTTATATTTCATTTAACAACATGAATCAAAGAGTCAGTTCATTTGTAATTGCTACAAAATACCTTTACTATTTTTTTAAGTATTAAATCATGCAAGGTTAATTTCTGCATTCAGTTACACCCATAGTAGTAAAAAAAATTGGACAGGGCTCAGAAATCACATCTGCTTCCTAGCATGGCATAAGAATTCTTCATACACAGAGAAGTTATGGAGTTTATTTTCAGACATTACTCACCAGACCCTAGATCTGACTGCCCTTTAGAACATGTGCACCATTTCAGTCAGAGTGGTCTTCAAAATGACTAATAATTAAATTCTAGAAAGCATGAGGATGAGTTTGACTTGGAACTGAGTGGGTCTTTTTCTCCAGAGGACTGTTCCTTTCTTCTTAATTTAATATATTTTAAATTTTCAATGTGCTGCAAATATTGTATTTTAAAGAATTCGTTGGTCCCTGCATCTCTCAAAAGATAAAATGTCCAGTAAGTAAAACATAACATTTATTTGAAATATCCACACCTTGGGAACATTGTGTGATGCATCGAATGTTTTGTTCAGCCAAATAATGGCTATACACTGCATACATTCATGTTACATTTAGAAAACCTGTACTTAGAAGAATTGGTAAACAATTTCAATCTGTTTATTATTTTCAAATTATTTACCAGAAAAAAATAGTCAGATACAAATATATTTAACACATTTTCAATGAATGTTTTTAAAACTGACTAATTTTGAACTTAGTAATGAAAAAATAACACTGCAACAGATGTTAATACCCACAAACCAAGATCAGATTAGAAAAGGTTAGAGCTAATGTCCATGGAAGTGAAATTCAGATCAGATCCTGCATTTAAAAACACACGTAAATACCTGGAACAATCTTTTTCTACAAAGACTGTGAAAGCTGTCTGATGGAATCAATAATTTCAGTTTTACGGTATCTGACATTTCTATAAAAATCTGAACTTCTCTAATGTAAAGGAAATGTAGTGTATTCAAGAAAAGAACCTACTAAAATATATTTGAGACTCACAAAGAGTAAAATCTAATGGCAATCTGCTCAACAGCGATACAACTGTCAAAATGAGCTAAAGGAGGCACAGAATTACTCATATTAAGCTAGTATTTATCACTTCAAGAATGTTTTAGCAAAGATAAAATCCAATACGATTACCTTTTAATATACTAAATCATTCCTCGACAGTGTTGCATTTCAGCGTAGTCCTATAACCACAGTGCAGCAGTAAAGGGTAGCTCTCTGGCACTCACACTGAGAATGAAGAGGCTGAATATTAGAAAACATACTTGGTGAGACAGTGTTTATGTACAAATTTGCAAGTTTGTGTATTTCTGCAACTGCAGGCCCAGATGATAGCAAGGTGTTTTACTCTTAAACCATATAGGATTTGAGGGGGCATTAATCGAAGTGGCATATACAGGAAACAAAGAACATAGTCCTCCTGTGATAAAGAATGAAAAAAAAACCAAACAGAAACCAGCAATAAAGAAACCCAGCATAAGCCCTGCTTCTAAATCTAATAATAATGGGATCTAACTGCCAAAAATACCCAGCCTCTCAAGACATAAAGGCTTTCTACATGTGGATTTACATGTAGAACAACAGACTTGTTCAGAGGAAAAAGAGAACGTAGGTGAATGAATTAGTGCCTACCGTGCAATGAGCCTTCCTATGGAGGACTTGTCTTGTCTTTCCCTGTGCAGGTATGCAGGGGACACGTGTAGCCAGACTCTTCAGCATTAGAGAGTGTTAGACATTGTGCTGTGAAAGAAGCTGTCAGAAGCTGAAATGTAACTTATAGGAGTATGTAACTTATACTTACGTTTGTCAAACAATATTCTATTATTAGATACTTCTTTGAGACGAGGAAGTGCTGTTTTCACAATTGTAGAGACAAAGATGTGAAATATCAAAGTTATGTCTGATAAATACAAGCTTAAATGGCTTAAATGCACAGTCTTGTTGAGGAATTTGAAATCAAGCCTGAGGCTAGTGTCCTAAATACAGGACTTCAACTACAGAATCTGTTTTGTAAGTAGCACTAAAAGTAGTTTCTGCCCCAGGAAGGTACTGGATGGACCCTGTTATTATGGGACAATCATAGCATAGCATACCATGCCATACCATACCATACCATACCATACTATGTTATTTCTTAATTTCTAAGCTTTCCTCATCTCAGCTGTTTGTTTTACCCTCAGTCTGACATGTTAAGTGGAAGGATTATGCAGTTTTCATTCTTTTTTTTCACTGCAAGTCAGAGAAGGGAGCACATTATTGTTTCTAGTGAGATGGTAATAAACAGTATCATAAGATCAGGAAATGGGTAGTCTCATCATGTTAAATATGTATATATAATTAATATATTTTAAATAAAAGACGCTCAGATGGACTGAAATATCTTTTCAAAGGATTTAGCTGAAATTTCAACTTTCATTTACTAGCATTCTCATTAGAAATATTTTAATGTGCAATAGGACAGATGACTACAAATTTAAAAATTATGGACTTTTTAACTTAGCAGATGTGAAAACAAAAATGTTTCACTGATTTTTAATCTTTACCTTCAAATTTTTTTCCAAGCATGAAATCTGCCATGTTTAATATTTTTGCACTCTTTTCCACAAATGCATTCACTTTCAGAACTGACATTTTTTCTTTAAGACATAATTCCTGCAAATAATAAACACTCTCACTAATGAAGTTCAAGGGGGTTTGTTTGTTTGTTTGTTTTTAATACCTGTTAATTTTTTTTTTTTTCCAAAACTTTTTCTTTAAGTCTTTTGAAAAATTGTACCTTTTCAGGCTCCTCAGATGCAAACATTATTTAGACCAAGATAGGTAGATGGAAGAATCACCTTAACCTGATGTGGCATGCATAGAATCAAAACTTTTTAACAAAGTCCAATAAAAAAAAAAGGTCAGATATTTTCCCCTGAAATTGTCTGAAGATGTAACAGCAACTCAAAAAACCCCAACAACAACAACAAAAACTTCAAGTAAGTTCTTCTCATATAAAATTCTCTTCTGTCTCAGAAGGAAAGTATCAGAATAAAAAACCCCAACATTATTCTTGCTAGTCATTTTCTTCAGGAAAGAAAATAAATATTAATGATCTGGACTTTTTCACTTTAAAAACAATATTAAATAACAAATAATACTTTGGTTTAAAATTAATAATAATAAATTATAGATGCAAAAATAAATTTTACACCCAGGCAAATAAAACAAAGAGAACAAAGGGTTTCTCAAAAATTATAAATGAGTTAATAACTTGCCTATCTACATAAATAACCAAAAAGGAAGACTTAAAGAAAATAACCTGGAAAGTTCCTCTAGTAAGATATGAATAGTGGAAATTAACTGTAAAAATGGTTCAGTACAATATGGAAACATTTCATCTTGTTGACTTCTTGTGTTTTATGTAAAGTTTTATGTTTGGAGAAAAAAAAAACCCATAGACTTAATTTAGACAAAGCACCCAGGGACCAGTTCTGAACTTGGTGTTACTCAGATGCATTGAACAAGGGTTTTTTTTCCTTTTTTCTTCCTTCCTCCACCCCTGTGTGTGTGTCCCCCCACCCCCAAAAAAAAAAAAAAGAAAAGAAAACCCAAACACAACACTGTATCAGAAGAGGGAGAGGTCAAGTCTTCCTCTTATTTGAGGACAGAGGGAGCTTTACATTTATAGACAGGGGAAGAGAGTCACTTTCTGATAGCAATTCTTCTTTGTCATTTGCGGGGGAGCTTTGAAAGAGGTGCAATCCACTGAGGAAAAGGTCATAAGATCAAAACAGCATGCAATGGACAAATATACATTATATGGTGGTTGGTCTGAGGGGCACATACTACCCTTCTACCGGTTGCTTACTTTGTGACAGAGGACTCTATTGGGATTTGCCAAACCAGTGAGCAGAACTGCTGACGCCTGTGAGACGCAGCATGCAGAAACACAGTCTGTTGTGATTTACAGGGTCATCATAAATCTCACAGACACAGAAAGGTAAAACTGGGATTTAAAAAGCATGAGGTATACAGGGGAAACTTACTTCTTAGATGTAATTCTCTTCCATGGGAGCAATATGTCCCAAGACCTAACTCATTTAGACACAAATGCAAGCCTTGATCATCACCTTCTTCTTAGTACTCCCAATGTCATTGGCAGTGTTATCTATTTTGATCTCATAGCTACTTTTCTTTTCAAAGATAGCTAACTAACCATGATCTCTGACTTATAAACTATAGCTTTTGAGAAGCGTGGACTTTCACATAACTACTCTACTATAATTTCTCAAGCACCAAATTACAAGCCTAAATGAGCTATACAGATAATTCCTAGAAATTTGCTAGAAAATTCTGTTATACAATTGGTGTATACATTTCTAAACCTCTGCTTTTTGCATGTGAGTTTCAGAGGCAGGTTCTTATGTACCAAAAGAGTCTGGACTCTCTTGATTGACAATGTGACAATATAGAATGGAAAAAAAAGATTTGCAGAGACCCATCACTTAGAAGGTTTTATAGCTTTGGATACACTGACACTGAATTATAATGCAGGGTAATCCTTTCAAAATGACAGAACATCTCCCTGTCAGGAAAGAATAGCTCAATGAATATGGGAAGTCTAAGGCGGCAACAGTCTTCTTAATGACTGCATGCTACCAGGTGGCAAATTTGACTTTAAAAAAAGAAAGGATCAATTTATTTGCAGAAACTTTACTCTGCCCAAAAATAGATTGGGCATAACATTACAATCAATATCTCCTTGGGGCAAATGAGGTTAAGACTTTTAGAGCCTTAAATAAGAGATGGAAGCCATAACTGTGCAGAGAAAAAGAAATCTTTCTTGCTCGTCTCTCCAGGATTATATATTGCATATCAAACATACACATAAGGGGATGAAACTGTGAGAGAAAGCTTGTGCAAAAGTATTTAGACCATTTAAGTGTTTAGTATGACTAAACCAAGGAAGATGGAGAAGATGTTGATGAAGCAACTATGTAAGACACATTTGACACTTGCTGTAGGTTATAGCCATCTCTCTGATATGGAGTGGTAATATAGGCCCAAGTAATAGCCAGATTGCATCCCATGGTGCGGTACAGGGGCTGCAACCATAATTCCAGTATAAAATCTTTACAAGGGACAACAAAAAGAAACTAGGGTGGTTGTTCTAGACCTGTCATGGGTGTGCAGCTTGTTTTTCAGATCCTTTCCTACTTCAATGGTGTCAGTTTGAATTCTGTTCCATCTTTATTTGATGTGCTGAATGTTTAATAAACCCAGTTACTAATCTGTGAACTTAAAATCCCCTTATATGCTCTCTCCTGCTTTCTCCAAATTGATAAAAAAAAACATCTGATTGCTCTATGCTAGCCCACCTGTTAGTTCAGGGACATTTTCATGAAAGATATCACCAGAGTATACAATAGGTCTTGGCAGTAGGAAATACAGAATTTTGTCAGCTGAGGGTGTCTTCTATTTTCTACTTGTTTGTGTCTTTTAATTATATGTGACTGTGCTGCTGATTGATTTCTTCTTCACTGCCGGTCATAATTATGGAGCTGTTTGTAGAAATATTTAGTTATGTCTATATGCTTTGCAGTTTGCTCCAGAAAAGCTTGCTGAAATCTGGGCTGATGTTTCATGAATGTTTGTTTCATAGCAGCCAATAATAAGCACAATATAATTATCTAGATGCCAGATATTGAGGATACCAATGTGTTACTATCAGAAGATGAGACTGGGCACTGTAGGCTTAGGCAATAAATAGATATTAGATAAGTCATACATTTTTACAGTAGCTCAGAGGAGAATAAAATTCCCTTGGCATGGTTATTCATAGGTTTAGTTCAGAAAGAAGGAAATCAGTGAAGTTTCTAACTTCTTGATCCTTTCTTTGCTAATCCCAGATCATACCCATATTGAAAAAAAAAAAATTACTCTTTTCTAATCTGTTTCTGGGAACACTTGATGTTAACCTCAGGGCAAATTGCATGCAAGCTTGCCATTTGCTGAGAAATACAAAAGAATACAAATAGTTCCTTGAGCATATGAACTAGTGAATGTGATTTCCCATAGATTTGTGTCTTTTTGAGGTGGCTAAGAAGATATGAGAATTGTTTGAAGGTTTTGTTGTGATCTGGCACTTGTAAGTATGCTCTGTGTCTATGGGACACTAATAGATTTTCTCTTTTCTTCCTGCCTATTTTCATACGTTTTCTAGTACCATTAATTATCTTTACAATACATTCTGCTTGTTCCAATTTTATTGAAATTGGGAGAACAGACATATGACACATGCATAGCCAGTAATAATAATATATACTATTTATCCATAGGAAATTAGGCTAAAAAGCAAAAGGATTACAAATAATGGAGAATATTTGGCAGAGACAGTGCATGGAGACTGAATGGAATTAACACGCCTCTGAGTAGGAGGAAATTTGTACTACTCACACATACTTGTCTTTTGATAGCTATGCGATCAGTTTAGTCTGTACATCTGGATATGTCTTTCAGATGTTCAACCTCATTAAAAGTTTCTCTTTAAAAGAAGGCTTGCTTTTCCTGTTGCATTATCTTTCCAGTAATAGAATCAGAATCAAAGGAGCGGCTTTCATTATTCCCAGCTGCCTTTTGCAGACTTTATCCCTACAATGTATTCTCCTGTTTCCTAATTCTATTTGCAAAGAACTTGAGCGATAGGACCTCCATAATTTCCTTGGAGAGAGCATCACATGGTCTAAATGATTGCATTCTAAAACACAATAACTGGGACACATTTCTCCCCCTGTTTTGATATAAAAAAGTCTTTCAGGAATTTAATGAAGCTAAAATTGACCATTGTTTTTAGGAATAATTCTGAACCTCTTTTTCATGAGGTAATGAGTTCCTTTCTGTACAGTTTGTAAGACAACAGAAATGTAGAGGCCTGATTTCTATCTCTGTATTAGAATCAGTTACCTAACTTAAATAATCTACTGCATTTCCACAAGAAATAAAACATACATTTTTGATTGGTAGTTATAATTTTTTTTCCCATGCTAAATGTCTTCTCAGAAAAAGATAAACTCTCAGGCAAAGGAGTGTTTGCTCTTGAATGTAGTGTGCATTTGGAGCAAAACACAACCATTATTTTAACTGTCTGGTGGCTGCTGAATGGGAAGTCACAACTCTAAAATACTCCCACAATGCTGACTCTTAGTGCTTATGACCCAAGGATTTCCAGGAAGGTAAGAAATCCTGAGAACTCTTTTTCCAAAACAAAACCCTTGGAAGTCCTGGGAATCTTCCTTTCACTGACTCATCTGGGATTTAAGACATGGATTTGAAGTTCTAGGGATCACAGCCCACAGACTCCTAGAGCATATTTTTAATTTCTTGGGAAATAAAAGCTATACCTTCTGATCAGTTCTTGTAGACCTTATGTGGTAGAACAAGTATAGAAAAACTAGAAATTGATAAGAAACTTGGCTCCAATTTTGAGATTGAAATATTGGAGAAAATTGAAATAAATTGACTTCAGACAACTCCATAGTTCTACGTTCTGATCCCAGAGCAAAAGTATTCCTGTACTCATAATATTTTCATTGCTTTTCAAAGCAGGAAATTTTAGAAAGTTGTGGAAAACCCTTTGCATGCAATATTTCCTGTTCAGTTTTGCAAAGTCCAGAAGTTTACAGGACAGCATTTCAGAGAAAGATTTAGACATATTGAGCCTTCTGCAACTCATTCTTCATAATTATGGTTTTCATTTCACAAGGATATAATGATTTGCACGTTCCAGCACCAGTTTCCTTAATAGATTCTTTTCCCTTTAGTGCAGCTAAGTAGTTCGTTTTTCAGTTTGTTCAGCTAAGCCCTTTCTGTTAACTATGTCACCCACTTTCCTCTGATTTTGACTGTGTCTCCTTGCCCTTACCTGCAGCTGCAGGTGCCTGGAGATCCATTCAAAAGATGCCATCCCTCTCAGCAAAGCTACAGCCAGGCATTTTTTTGAGCTGTGTGATAGAAAGTTTTTAGCTCCAGAAATGCCTGGTAGGGGCATGATAGCCATTAATAAAAAAGCACGCAAACTTGACAGGAGTCCTTTAGTATGTCCTTGGCAAATATTTGCAGAAAATGGTTTTGCTTTTTTGTACACTACTCCCAACTGCGTCATGAGAGAAGTTTTATCTGTCAATTGAACTTAAACAAGCCTCTTACAAATCTTGTAATGCAGGGCCTAGTAAAACAAACACAGTTTTCCCAATACCACATTAAAAAGTTAATTAAAAGACAAATATAATCTTTAGCTATGAATCCGTACTTATCCCTCTAATATTGCTCAAAGTAAGACTTCGTTTGGGGTCTTTGCAGAGCTCAGGGGCTAAGCAGATTCTCAAAGCCTCTGAAACACACACCTACATGATCTATATGAATGCCAAATAATACTCGGTTTGGGCAGGAAGGGGAGTGGCACTACCACTTTTCAGTGAGATTTTTAGGGCAACTGACAGCTATGAGTTGAGTGTTCACTCCACACAGCTACTAACGTAATCCAGGAACAGTCAGAGTTTATTCTAGGTATCTTTTTCTTATATGCTAGTACAATTGTTGCATTGACAGATTGATTTTGTTGTTCTTTTGAATCTCAAAGTGTTAGGTTCTGCAGGTTTCTTTAATTATTGCAATACCATTGAAAATAGAATAATTTAGTCTCAGTATTTTTGTCCATTTTTAGTTGAGACTTTAAATTTAAAAAGGTCTTTCTTAAGAGAACTATAGAGCTGATCTAACCAGATTATGACAACAAGAGATTTATTTCAGGAATAACTGAAAGGTTTGACCTAGACAGACCATTTTTCTTTCTTTGACTTTAATTCCCAGAGGAATTAATACATTATTTGCAAGATAACATGAACTAGCAAAGTTAAGTTAAAGGACAGTTTATACACTTTAAGGGAAAGTCTGATATTTTTAATCTAGCTAAAACTAGTCTATGTCTGAATAAAGATCAAGAATTCAGCTCTGAGGCAAGCTTACTGCTGACCTTGGGAATATCCTGAATTTCCAGGATGTAATATTCTGCAGGTTTAAAGTGAAATCAGAATAATTCAGTAGCTAGCCAGCAAAGTCAAGAACAACAGTAACTCCAATTTTTTTCAGAAAATAAATCCTCCCGTATACTATCCCCCACTCAGAACCCAATATCAAATGATGTATTCCTGATTCAATTTAAAGACTATTAACTTTCAAAAAGCCCCTGGAAGTAATTTGTAACTGCATCTCATATTCTCAGCTATCCCTTCTGTGGTGCCAAACTAATCCTAACTCTGACCAAGCAATAAATAACATGATTATTATGTTGAAATCTGTTCAGTGATGATGTAAAGCTAAAAAGAATGTGGAGCTTAAATTTCCCGTTTACAGTAACTACTTGCTAAATACAGAAACAGCTATGCTGATGGCCAAAGGTCTTTTAATATGTTCCCAAAGCTTGTTGGAAAGAGTTATTTAAAAGGCTCCCAACTGTATCAAATTGTGCTGAGCTAGTTTCAGCTTGTTGTCATAACTTCCTTTTAAAGGCAAAAAGAATAACTCAGAGAGCTCTGAAATGTGTCATGAGACTCAGGAATCCTGCACTACTAGTCTGTAAGTTTCTTCGGGAGGGTCCTCATGGCCAAATGCCAAGTTCAGGCTGGACTTAGGGAACTTTTATTTTTTTGTGTGTGAGAGTAGCCTGCAGAAAAACTTAGTGAAAGATTCTCTGAGAGAAAAATTCAGGAGTGGTGAGCCTCACTGGCTCTCCACTCTTCACCTTCTTAGGCAGTTTGGTGGTAATGTATCTGTGATCCAAGAGCTGCTTCCTACAGATCAGCACAAGATTGACCATGATGCTGTGCTCCCTGCTCCGGAGCTCCTCTGTTCTCATACATGTTGTGTCTCATCAGAAAGTCCTCAACACACTGAGACCTCGCTTACTGAGCTGGCCATGCTACGTAGCGTGCCTGTTCACATCCAAGGAAGACTTTCACTGTGGGAAGATTATGTTCATAGCCAAAGAGAGAACCAGAGCTGATGTCCCTTCCAAACAGCAGAACTACATGGCTTTGGCTTTCAGAGGCGACATGACATCTTCACCTTCCTCAGCTTCTTTCTAACTGAGCAGACACCAATAGCTAAGCAACTATCCACATCAGAGCTTGGGTCAATACTCTCCAAACTCAGCACATCTGGAATAGCATAAAAGCATTGCTCACCAGCACATTGTGAATGCCAGGTAGATATTCTGGAGCTCGGCAAAGGTCAGAGCCAGCCCTGTAGGAGTTTGTAAGCTCAGTTTTGGGAAGATGTCATCATTTGGCATAGTCAGTGTAGGTTCCTCAGAGTATGTTACCTGCTGAAATCTTAAATTGTCTTCAACTCCATTCAAATTGCAATTTTAAAAAACTTATAAATTGACTAACCTTTGATGATTTTCCACAGGGATAACAAAATGTGTACACCTGACCCTAAACCACCTACAAATTTTGTTTTCAATAAGTCATGAGGGGACATGAAAGTACCTATGCTTTTACACAGGCAGAAGACTGAATTAACATTGTTAATCCCTCTCTTGAAGCAAATAAAGCATTTAAGCAAAAGTTTCACAAATAAGAGAAAAATGCTCTGATCTTGTGGCAGACAAAGCATAAGAAATGCTAACACAAATATGTGAAGTTTGTAAAGGTATGACCAACTGAAAATAAGCCCTTCTATTATAAAATACCTGTCAGCTCTAATAATAGGTAATGTTATCAGCCCTACCTGCAGTGATGTATATTATATGCAAGTATGAAAGATATATTTACATACCCCGGTGAAACCAGGAGGTTTTTTTAATACCTCCTATTACCATAAAAAAATGTTTTGTCAAAAATGTCATTTAATTAAAGAAAGCAGTACGAAACAATTTAAAGAGTATTAAAATAGCACCCACTATAATGTCACTTACTGGCACCATACAATAGATTATACATTATTAAAAGCTACTCTAACTCTGTTCTCCATCTGGACATGACCTGTGCATGCTGCAAGCATTGCACACATGCAGTACTGGTAGGAAGACTGTAATACTGCAGGAGGTGACCCAAAAAGGATGACACGTCTATTAATATGATCTTTCATTCCATTGTTATCATGGTCTGTAACTTTTCCAGTTGCTGTTTCGACTGTGGAAATATGTCAAGAAAGTTACTTAATGAAAGGCTCTCTTAGAGAAAACTTTTGGAGTGGTGAGCCCTGCTGGCTGCTTACAGGAATTCATAAAGAGCACTCTGAGTCCTTCCCAAACTGTAAATACATTTTTCATATGAACTAGGATAATGCAACAGAACAAGACTGACTGTCTTAGTAGGAATTAGGAGAAAAAGAGGCATAAAACACACATCAATTTCAGAAGTTAAAAATAATTCAGAATATTCTGTTGGAGATTGCAGTTTTGTGTCAAACTGTGGATGAGGTAGCCATGTCTTTGTAAATTATGGGCATTGCATGCAAACAATGGCTTCATTTATTGGTCTGCTGTATGTGTGCTTACAGTGCTTGTAATTGAGGATGATTATGGTTAATGATTCTAGTAATGTGTACTTTCAAACCAGCAGGACAGTGTAATTTGTATCAAACCTATTCAGTATCTCTTCAGGAGTTTTGCCTAGTTTAATCTTAACCCAGCACTTGCTGTAGAGGAAACCTCTGGAAGCTTCACAGCTGGCTCAAATAAGAGATTTCATGGTACTTTCACAGCGCACTCAAAAAAAATTAAAGCTTCCACAGCCTTCATATCATTTGGATGGCTCCTATCCTGCCATACTTTAATACGACAAGGCCAAGATCTCTAGTACAGGAAACAGTTGTATGTAGGGTGCAGAAAGAAAACAAAACATCTGTCTGTGAACAGTTGACAACATATTCACAAGCAAAATTAAGTGTTCCTGGAGATCAGATTTACATTTCTAATACTTTTGGAATAAGAAAACAAAGCCCATCGTCAAGTATTCTTTTCAAGGGGCAGGACTAACCTGCCAGGGCACTTTATTGCATGTCTTTAAGCAAAAGAACTTCCTCAGCTTACCCTTTAAATACAGGCACAGTATATGGACAACTCTACAAGCACTTAGCTCTGGGTTACAGACGAGGAACAGAGAAATTAGAGGTATGTCTAAGAACACAAAAGCAAGCAAGGCTGAAAAAGAATTTGAACTTAACTGAGGACTTAACTGGGTTTCTCTGTAGCTCTTTAAGTGCAGGATTATATTCCTACCCTTTCTGACATCAGTGAATGTCATTATTGTGTCTATGTCTTTCTGTTTCCTGGCTGTTTTTTTCAATTATTTCTACTACTTTTTTACTTGGTGATGCAAGTCAATAATCTTCATGTAGAATGAAGACAATTAACATGACTCTATCAGCTTGCCCAGTTTGATCTGACACACCACTTATTTTTATGCAGATATGTATTTATTGAAATGTTGGCTTCTATTCTGGAAGGTTGCCTGAGTATTTTCCTAGACTTACCAAATTGTTTATTGATTTCATAATTACCCGGTGTCTGTGTTTGCTTTGGATTTCTTGTCTTCTGTGTTTTGTTATGCTTGGTCAGTGTCACTTGTGCTCTTTCCTACTAGGCCTTGGAGATCAGCATGTGGCTCAAGCAGTGGGATTGTCAAATGTTTTAGGTATGAAGAAGCAACCATGAAAATATTTTTTAGCTTGTATCAGTTTCATAAGTCTTCCAGGGACTCGAGGCTGCTGAGATCTCTAGGTTGTAGGGAAGAATAGTGCATATTCACCTAATATTTTCTGTCTTTACAGGAACTGCAATTTCTATTCCTTTCTCCCTCCCACTGTGAAACTGTGGAGGGAGACTTCAGGGGATGACCCTCCTTTTCATGTCAACAGTATCTCACTTCTACCACTGAAAGTATAATTCACTGTCTGTAATTGTCCTGCCAATCCACCCCTAGGGGAAGAGGCAAAACACTCCCAAAAGTCCATACTTTGTATTTCGAATTTCAGTGAGTAGAATATTCACAGGAAACTTTTATTTCTATTGAAACTTCAAGATGACTGTAAAAGGAAAGAAAAACCTAAACCTTGAAATAAAATGAGAAACCTATTACCATGGGTGTGCATGGCATAAACATAAGCATCTGATGTAGGTCTTTCACAAACAACTTGCCATCTTGTCAAAGGGAGATGAATGAAATCTCACAAAGACTCTAAACTCCTCATGCATTTTCATAGTTGCAGCTGTAGCTTTCAAGGGTTCCATTTCAAAAGGGAAACAAGTCTGAACTGCTTACATACAAAAATATACAATGATCCTACAGCCCAGGAGCAGCTCTGATTTTGAGCAATGCTATTGTATTGCAATCCAGTATCAGGAAATTATTTTTATTCACTAGATGCTAATGTAAATAGCTGCATTTCTTATCTGGGAAAGAAACAACATTTCTAGCCCAAATAAAAGGTTATGCTGTTATTGAAAAATATTAGGAGGGTTTGAGGAGAAAGATGAACAGTTGCTTTTACAGGCCAGAGGCCATCAGTGGTGGGGACTAGTAGTTGTAAGCTATCAGACTGGAACTAGAGTTAGAGTAAACTAATCTCTCCACTTGATTTCAGCAGAGCTAGGAAACTTCATTAAAGTTATTTTAATGCATTTTAGGTGTATTTTAGGTGCTTATATTATAAATGGAGGTATCTATTATATTTATAAACCACCAACAAAATGTAAGTCACACCGGGATTCTCTCTTTTATAGAGACTTGCATTACAAGCAAACTGCAGAATACTGATCAAGCAATTAGATAGATGAACTCAGCAACATTTCAAAATGTTGGGCAAACCTCATGTTGCAAGATTAGAAAATAAACCTGACCGTGCTGGCATTTCTTCAAGAACTGAAACATACAAAGGTGTAATGCCATATGACTAAAAATTCTGATCACCACTGAATTTAAGAGTGAAAATATACTGGATACCTCTTGGTTTCTTTTTCTTGCAAAACTTTGCAACTTGTTGAATACAAGCAAACAAAACCACACAAATTTGCTAAAATCTGTTACTTTTTTTTTAAATGCTGTTTTCAGTAGTTGATGGACTCAAGGCTGGTCATTGTGGTTGCACTTTACCTCCCATAAGGTGTCAAAACTTGTACTTTGGAAAAGAAGTCATGACTCGTGAAAACTACTGACTGATTTGCATCATAGAAATTGAAATCTAGCTGGAGAGACCAGTTCACAGGTCATTACATAACTAAACTGCAGCTCTTTCAGAAGTTTTCCAAGTACAATCAAAAGCAACATATTTCTGTTCTTAGATGAAACTTAAAATGCTTCAATTTTGGGAACTTGAACCAGAAAACCTGAACAAAACAATATCCAGACATACCACATGGAAAGCAGACAAAAAGATAAATTGTTGTAATGTTTTCCATTAAAAATTATGTTTGTGAAAAATTTTAACACAATACTGACAAAAAAGATAATACATGCAAAGCATCCTGAAGTGTCCTTTAATGATTCCAGCCACCTTCTTTCACTAAGTTTTGAGGCCACAAGTAATTTCAATCATTTACTTTTATGACTGAATAATTTCACAGAGAACCATTTAAATCTACCTTCAAGTTATGAGATGTATCTACTCAGCAACTGCCCAATTGTAAAGTGTTGACACACTGCTTGGCAGTAGATACATTTGCTGACTTTTTATTTTGTAAATGTGATATGTGAGGATGTATAAACTTCTTTAAGAAGCAAGGGTTCGGTTTACAACTTCTTACTATTTCTGGAACTTCAGAAAAAACAAGACTGAAAGTTACATTATTGGTTTCATAATTTTCCATATATCAGCAGGTGACATGTAATACAAACCTGATGCTTTATTCTGATTTTGTGTTCAAGAGGAACAATATTTTATGCTTCAACATAAACAATCCTTGATTTACCTTCATACAGCAGCTTCTATTATTAAAATCAGTTGTAATAAATTGTGGTTCACAAAACCAGTAATTATTGCAAAACAAACTTCATGCAACTGTACAGATGAGCAACTTATAATAAACAGAATGGATGACTTATTTAGGTAGGTGGGATATTCAGAACTTTAGGCAATGTCTTTTAAAAATTATTGTTTATTAGGGTAGGTATTAGGATAGATATTGTTAATTATCTAACGTAAGAGCTATTTTCCTTTCTTGTTCATGACATCATTTGAAAGCAGATTATTGACTAGGTTTTATTCTTGCAAGCTAATATATACCTTCCCATAATGGCCTCGAACTTCTCAACACACTGGCTTCACTCTTAGAATTTCATTGAAATTTGTTTCTTTATGGGCCAGCCTTTTTCAATTTTGTGCAGTGTTAGCAGAGTTAAGATTGTATAACTGCTTGAACCAGACTGACTATATGAAAAGCAATTTCAGGCCATCAGATAAGATAATGATCTCAGTAAAGGAACTAAGAGCAAGCTGAGCCTTTGGGTTTTGCAGCTTTAAAAATGCAAGATCATCCACTTGTGGTTGTTTTGAATAGGATTTAATTTCTGATTTTACAAGTAGCGCTGTTTGAATTCCAGGGATGTTCATCTAATGTGCTTCAGCTGTTAGTCTTTAACCAGGGTTTGTCATGGCCATGTGTACAGCACAACTACATTAGGGATCATGAAATAATTGAAGTTAGAGAATGGATCCGAGAACGAATTAAATAAAAATTGTCTCATTTAGAGAGGTCATCTCTAATTTCTACACATTTAAGAAATAAACAAACAAAAAAAACCCTGGCATATTTCACATTTGTAATAATTCCTTTGACGCTATAAAACTTCAAAGTTTTGTTACTTGGGTTCCTTCTCTTCTCTCTCATTTCAGGGTGGTGTTTTTCCAGCACAATGTAAGTGCGGTATCGCACCACTGCAGAATATTAAATTCTAAAGACTTTTATCAGGATGACACTGAAACTCCAAGGCTGTTGTGTTATTGTTACAGCGGGTACATGGTGTTTTATGGAGAGTCAGAATTTCCTCCTCCATGAAAAGAAAAGCTTCTGGGAAGAAGATATTCCTTAGGTATTCTGTGTTCTTACAAGCCTGAGATAGCAACCACATTACAATAATCTCATTAAATATAGAATAAGACTAAACAGCAGACACATTTCCCTATTAGCATATTATTCTCTTTTCTTCCAAAGCCAGCTGGTAACCTTTCATTGCCTGACATCTACTACTGGGGTAAACTGTAGAGAGTTGCTCTCTAATTGACACTGAATCCTGAGCTCTGTGTATTCTGTGTATTCTTTCAATAGGTAGGGATCAGAGGAGAAGACATTTTCCTGATACCACAAGCTGCTTTATGAAAGTGACTGTTAGTAGGGGTTCCTATTTTAATCTGTACTGGAGGCGGTCACATCATAAATGCAAATTACAATAATTTCCACACTTTTTTTTTCAGTCTCATATCCATAACCTTTTCTCTCAACCTGAGAAGCAGTCTTTGTGGTTGTTATGGCAGATCTTTTTTGTGTTAGATGTTCTTTTTTAAGAACTTTACTTGACTGGAACTGCAGAGTAAATTTCTAGTTTATGCAGGACTTGCCCCAGATGAAATGTATAACATGCTGTAAAATTATCTAAATGTATGTATATGCGCATGGGCGTGTGTATGCATATATTGAAAAGTACTACAGTTTCCTGGGCTACAGAATAGTTCAGGGGACTAGGTCTCCACCCTTATGTAAACTTTTTTTTTCAAACATTTTCAAAACACACAATAAGTGGAAAGAATAATTAAAGCCAGGAAGTAACTGATGTGGAAATAATTTGAAGTATTTATTGCTTCCATGCCTAGAACTGATTCTTTTTGTCTATTCTTTGAGTAAAAAAAATGTTCAGAATACTGGGAAAATTCCTCTTACATATAAAATATCTTTCCACATAACAGAAATGATATAGTAACTGTTATTGTTTGGTATATCATAGAATCATAGAATGGTAGAATCATAGAATCATTTGGGTTGTAAGGGACCTTAAAGACCATCTAGTTCCAACCCCTCAGCCACAGGCAGGGACACCTTCCACTAGACCAGGTTCCTCAAAGCCTTATCCAACCTGGCCTGGAACACTTCCAGGGATGGGGCATCCACAACCTCTCTGGGCAACCTGTTCCAGTGCCTCACAGTAAAGAATAAATAAAGTCTCTAGATTTCTTAAGCAGATAATAACAGATGGATGATCAGGAGATATTTGGACTCTGGCAATCTACTATTGATGCAGAGGTCTTGCGATGTGACTTGATGATCCCCAGCTCCTCACAAATCCCAAGAGCAAGGATAACACAAGGCTGGGCATAGCAGGGCTGATCTTCAATCTATTGGTCTTTGCACTATACAAGTTACTCAATAATAAGCCTAAAAGAGCTTTATAAAAGCTAACCTCTATTATTCCATTTGTAAGGTAAGAATCAGGAGATGAAGACATAAGGCTATCTATCCTAGCTGGAATAGCAGAGAGGAGGCAGCTTTGTTTTGTCCCATACTCCTTAGAATGGGACAAGGAAAGAAATAAAACCTCATGTCTTTCTTTCATCTCTCAATTTCTGTACTGTCAGATGAAGGCCACCTAGAGTTTGGGACAGTATAACCATCAAACCAAAACAACCATCTGAGTTTAGCATGACTAAACACACACACACTCTGACTTTGTAGTAGTATCCTACATCAGCCTGACAGCTGATGCTGGCCTCCTTATGTCTCTGAAAGGGTGTATGAAATAGGCACTGACAGAATGGGCTAGATGCTGTGAGTTATGTCATCCATACTGATGGGGTTAGGGCTTACATCAATCATTGCTTTCCATCTTCTCTCCCCCACCAACACACTGATGTCCCTGGAGTCACCTCAAGGCTACTTACATTCCCATCAAGTGAACAGAACAAAAGTTGTTAAGTACATATTGGCCAGTCTTCTGGTGCTGCTATTTGCATGTAGTGGGACATGAAGATAGAAGTACATCCAATAAGGTGAAATAGTGTTAAAATTAGTTCTCCTTTTTTTAACCTAAAATATTTATGCCAGCATAGAAGTACTAAAAGTTTTTTAAACTGTTGTCAACATTCTGGTTAATTATTTTATTGTTTTCCAAAAAACAAAGGTTCTTTTTAGACTTTTTTCCTTGTAAAATAGTAGCTTCAGTGATGATTTTTTTTTTAATTAGGAACTACTTCTAGATTAAAAGTTATCAAATCATCACTGAATATTTTTTTTCTATAAAATCCCTGGCTTTCAGTAAATGGCATTTTTCTCAATAAAACAGTTTGAGTGACGTTGGAGGAGGGAGTTATATTAATTTATGTGCTGAAAACGTATCCATTTCAAGACAATTGAAACAAAGTCTAGTATTTTTAGTCATTTCTTAAAACTGAGTTTTCACTTTCAGATCAGTTCCACTAGTGTCTGGTTTTCCAGGTGGCTTTGGCAAAGATATACAGATATTTTTTCAGGGGAGAAGGCTGATAGATTAAAAAAAATAAATAAATATAATCTCTTCTGCAGAAAAAAAAAGGTGATTAAGATGATAAAATTATCACTACTTCTCAACTTAATTTAGGGGAGAAATCCTGGACATAAAAGTTCTAAGCTATGTACAGGAATTAATATCCAGCATCACTTAACTATGTAGAAATTATGCAATTTTACTTACAGTGAAAAAGAGTCAGGTAAAAGTCAATATTGTTGCTCTTCTGCAGGCTTTTGAATGCAAGTGTGGTGCAATTCCTTCATAATATAATGAGCAAATTGACCATTAGAAAACTTTGTCTGTTCATCTTCTGATGTCTCCATGACTCCTTGTTACTACTTGAAAGCATAATGGCAATGTAATCTATGAAAACTTGCCTGTATGGAAGAAAAACAGGATACATACCTATAATAATTTGATGGTCTGTTGTAATATGTTTTTTTTTAATGAATCCCATATATTTCTTCTTTCTGTTTCCCATTTAATCTTTTAATATTATGTATTATCGATGCTACCAATTCCTTGGGATGGAAGCTGTATTTTGTTGTGTCTTTATACAGTGCTTAGCACAACAGGCTATTTGTCTAAGGCTCCTAGACAAAAATAGTAGTGGTAAATAGTACTTGTCATTGTCTGCTGTCCCTTTGAAATATAAGAAAATTTATACTTATGATTTTATTTGATTTGTTTCTTTCCAATAAAAAGTTCAATACTACTGCAAGACTACAGTAAATTGTATATGCCTGGTAAACAGCCTAAATTTACAATGTTATTCATAATAACAAAATTATCAAGAGTTTTTATGTCAGTGATATTTAAAGATCATTGTTCAGAAGCAGTAATGTAGAATGAGATGCAACAGCCTGTATGGGTTGCAAATGCAATTGTATATAAATGTTTTATATCACGTGTAGACATAGCTATTTGATGAGTGAGTACCTGTCATTAAAACTCAAATATATTTATTGACACTGGTGTCTGCAGGGTTGCCATGTAGATTAGGCATTCTGTCAACATTTTGTAATAACTTGATACTTAATTCATAGGTTTTTAGGTTTATGGCTTTTCTTTTTGATTAATATAGTATTATATGATCAAGTATTGAAAATAAATGAGATTCGAGCGAGTGTTGTTGTTGACTGTCAACAGTTCTTTTCAAAAGTGAAAACTATAGCCTCAATAGTTTATGCAGAACTTAAAAACTATATTTGTCTGAATAAAATTTTCTGATTTTTAAAAGAAAACCTCATATACTCTGTTTTCTACATGACCATCGATTCACTATAATCACTGACACATATGCAAGTCTTTGCAAAAACTGTATTTACATAAAAACTATGGATTTGTTTCACTTACAGTTTAGTGTTTAATTCTAAAGATATTTCATCAGCATAGCCATTAGTGCTTTATTGTGAAAACAGCAAAGTGTAACCAGTGTTTCCAGAAAACAAGTTTCAAGAGGGAAATATGCACTTAAGACATGAAAACTAAAACATAAAAATGAAGTTCATGTGGCTAGATGTCTAACTCCCATGAGTTGGCCAATCATAACAGATCAAGTTTTGATGCATAATATCACTCAAAAGTTCATTAGTTTGCCCAGCTTTTGTGTTTAATATGAATATGCATTCTTAAGGCTATTAATCTTAAATTATTTTTCAGTATGTCTATTGTACTTAGATTTATATAAAGATCTTTGCTTTGCATTTCTTTCTCCCCCAAACATTTCTTTGTGAAGGATGTCTTGAGATGCATTTCCCAGAAGAATTTTTGCTCCAGCTGACTTTCTCTGGAGAGATATTTCTCAAAAGAGTTTTTTTTCTCTCTGATTCAGTAGTAAGCCGAATGTCATCACAGGATTTTTTTTTCCCCTGCTGCTACAATCCTGTAACAACCCCCTGTTGATAAATCCATTCTAATACTGGCTCAGGGTCTTGTGGTGCAGCTAGTACTTGCTTAACTAATACTAGCAGAAAGATAGATTGTGCACATGTTGCAAGTGGATTTAACCTTCAAGAAAATAACAGCTCAGTTTTTACTTGGCAAGGATCTTGTTTAGATCTTTCTTTACTTGGTCCAAAAGTTAGTGCCAGAAACCAGCTGCACATGTGAGGTACAAACCAGATGGTTCATTGAAGCTGCACCCTATGTTGCATCCAGGAGATATTTAACAGCTTGAACCTTTCTAGGAGTAAGAAATTACATAGGTTTTGGTGGCTATCATGTTCTTCCTGAGTTCTCTGCCATACAGTCCTCTTGTAGAGCCTTTTTACCTTTGCAGGATGATTTTCATATGAATTTCTAGCATCTGCTCATATATTGACACATTTTTCATTGATACAGATGTTAACTGTCACTGTGTACAGGCCCATTATTTCTACTGAGAAGTAGAAATATCCACCCATGTTACCTTTGCAGTCTCTCTTCCAGGATTTTTTTCCTCCAAGAAAAATATATAAGAGCCAGGCAGAATGTGCTGCCTTCTGCTGAACACCTGCTGTCAGCTCAACAGTATACGCAGCAGCACACCCACAAGCCCATGGCAGCCGCCTTGCCACAGCAACCTTACTTTGGCACCAGAGTCAAATTCTTACTGTGAAATCTCCCTGGGTCCCTCTGTGAATTATCGTGCTAGAGATCCTTGAAGGAGTTGTGGTACCTACACAGGAGGTTGCAGCACCATTTGAAGGCTGTAACTTGGTCCCAAGAGAAGTACAGCTACTGGCAGCAAGACACGACTGGGCATGTTGCTGCCACAGGTTTGTGCCACACATCTGCTACATAGTAACTAAAATAACTCTCCTCTCTCTCTCTGCCTTTTTGCTCTTGGCATGTTTCTACCTTCCCTCTTTCCATACACAAATCTCCCTCTTTTATCATACACAGATCTCCCTCTTTCATCATACCCCAAACTTTGGGTGTATTCTTTTATCTACATGACTACAAAGTATATGACTACATCTGAACTCTTTATTCAGCCTCTTTGTCGTTGGGGAGGAAAGCACGCATTTATAGAGAAAAAAATTGTTTCACCCAAAGGTTGGTGTCTAGAATGGGTCAGATGGACCATGCTTACATGAGCTTTTCTCTCTGTTGATTATAAGCACATTTGGACAGCATGCTTAAGCAAAGATGTCTCCATTGTAGATACATCTAAATTTCTGCAAAATCAATTCCATTATATCACCCTAATTTACTTACTTAACTATGAAACATGGACATTTCCTAATGTCCTACTTTTTCTACTTCCCAGTCCTGTCACGACCCAGACTGGACAGACCAGGGAGTCGTGTTTAATTCAAAACTCCCTCGGGCTAAATTAAGGTGAAATGACACCAAATGATCAGTTAAAGATTTTATTCATGACAGAAGCAAACTGAAC